>VDFB02016983.1:0-45025 GCA_007258455.2 Sequoia sempervirens | reverse complement strand
TATTATGTCATGATACTAGTGCATTGGACAACAACAAAGCATGTGTTTTGATATTTGAATGGTACAATTGAGTATGGGATTAGATATGCTTGAGGTGATGGTATCAGGTTGATAGGATATACTAATGTAGGTTGGGTAGGTAATACAGTGGACAAGAAAAGCACTTCAAGGTGTTGTTTTAGCTTGGGATAAGGAGTTGTCTCTTGGTTCAATAGGAAGCAAAATTATGTAGCTCTAAGTTCTGCAGAGGTAGAATACATAGTAGCTAGCATGGCAACGTGTGAGGCGATATGGATTTAGAAGTTGCTAGTGGCCTTGTTTGGTCAGAGGGTTGAGACTACGGTGATACACTACATAAATTAGAGTTGCATCAAATTGTATGAGAATCTGGTGTTTCATGATAGGTCTAAGCATGTCATGTAGAACACACCTTCCTCGATAAGAGGGAGTGTTAATTTTTGTAGCTTTGATAGGAAATTAATAATCATTAATTACAATAGATTTTTCACAAAAAAAAGTGAGGACAATATCCTGAAATGGATGGAGAAAGATGTGCTCCTACCAAAGAAGTTGCAACGAAGACATGCCATGAGAAAGACATGGAGAAAAAGGAAGAAAAGACAGAGGTGAGAAGTGAAGAGGTTGTAGTGAATGGTGAAGAAGATTTATTAGCATGAATGCTAGTAATTGGAAAAAGGTGGATGTCAAAGCTCATTGTTAAATCGAAGGTAGATGAACAAAAATTTGAAACTACAAATGAAGATGAGGTAAATCAATTTTATGATGTTATTTTGTTTTTAGATGAGATAGTAGAAGGATAGATGGATAGAGAACAAGATCATTTTGTAGATCTTACTTGGTTGTGTATAGAAATGGTAGATTATTTTTTAGGTGGATGTTGGTGGACATGGTTGGTATGCGTTGGAACAAAACCCATAAAGGAGAAGAGGAGAATAGAGAGCATTTTTTGGAGGAGGTCGGGCTTTAGTGGACATGATTCGATGAGGAAGATAATGTATTGTTGTTTGAAATTGTACGTTTTCTATAGAGGTGTTGGAAGAAAATAAAAAAATTGTTTTTGTGCACATTCTTTAGTAGAGGAGTTTGTCATAGGTTAGTTGCAACTTAAAAGAGTAGTTCTACTACTCAACTCTACCTTTGTGAGCCTATGATCGTAAATTGCATACCCAATGTGTTTGATGCAAGAGCATCCCAAGTGGATAGGCAATCCACATCACCCAAAAACAATTGGCATTGATTTTGCATTTTTGGTTTGTGTTTAAGTTAGAGTCCAAATCATTTTGGTCTTGGTGGTCATCTAGAGATGACATTGTTGACATTGTTGACATTGATTTCCAAAATCTCATAGCTCGATTTTAACTTTGAATAGACTCAATTGCAATTTCTACACTCAAATGCAAACAAATAAAAGGATTAAAATTTGAATTCCAAAATAGGAAGGAACTTTCAATTAATGTGTGAAGCATTATAATGATATTGATTGACATTGGAATTCCAATTTAATTTGCAGCATATTAAAAATGTTTTTTTTTTTCACTCCACGTACACAAAAAAGACAAGCATAAGAATGTGAATGGTTTATGCTGAAGTTCCAATTATATTGATGAAATTACAGAATGAGAGGAAGGCCAAGCGTCATATAGAGGGTCGTCGCCAGCATTGTGGATGAAGTTTTTAAATTAAAAATCAATAAAAATAAAATACACCAGGCCATGCATCTAGAGAAGGTAATTAAAATGAATGAGATGGGGAAGGCGAAGGGAGTAGGCCATGCCATTTCCAGTGTGAAATTTGAAGAAATAAAGTGCCAATTAAAAATTCAGAAAGGAAAAAATTGTGCATCACACACAGCAAAAGAAACTCAAAGGCCACACAACCTATAGACATTGCTCTATAAATTATTCTGAATAAAATAAGGAGGGGAAGCTGCATGAGGAGGGTAGAACAAAGGGGACTGATGTACTCATTTTTGTTAATTTTCTTTTAAATTTCAACATCAAAGAGAATGTAGGGGAGCTATGTAGTGAATTGAAAGAGGACTGAATAAGCAACGCTGAGGGAGGAGAGGTGTGGAAGAACACTCACAGCAAAGTGAGGAGAGAGCTACATAAAGAGGGAAAAAGAATGTCCGATAAAAAGAAAGAAAATGCAGATTTAGAGAAGGGGTGATGCCATAAATTGGCAGTTTAGTTTTATGCAATGAAAAACAAGATTTCAGATGGGACGAATCTGATCATGAAGATAAAAATATATGTGGAGATTATGTTAGGAAATATTGCATTCAAACCCAGAATCACAAATCATTTCCCACATAACCCAAGAGAGATAAACATGCATACAAGTTTTTCCAAATACAAAGATCAAATAGACAAGCCACAAGATAACACAAGATTTACCCTAGGAAAACCCTCAAGAGGGAAAAACCCAGCCTCCAAAAGCATCCATACTCCATCATATTAATCAGCCATAACAAATACAAGAGTTACAATGAATACCTCTGAAACATCAAGCCCTCCAATGCACTCTCATGTGTCCAAGCATGAATCCACACATCCCATGCCATGCTTCACAAATGCACTCTTCAAGAAGACTCAATAATCACAGCCAACCTGCCTAGCCTGTTCACCCCCCCTAAAACCACTACATTGTGTTTGCTTTTATAGACACAAGCTCACACAATTACAACTAGTGGTAAGGTAAAACCATGTACCACAAAACCATGTGAATACAAAACCACTGACCCCTTTTCTAATATTGGGTACTAAGCTGTTACAATATTTAATTCCCCAATATTAAATTACTGCCACATGTCTTCTACAAATAGTAATACAATGTTACAATACAATCATTATGTGGGACCAAATAATTACCTAGTGTGATTATCCACACCACCAAGGTGCATCACAACTAAATAATTATTTAATTACAATAATAGAATAAAACATTGTATGCAATGGTGTACAACACCATACCCCAACATTCTCCCACTTGTTGTATACATTGCATAAGGGATCAATGCATGATATACATCATCATAGCCATCCATGAAACCACATGAATCTGTAACATGCTCTCATGCTTCAACAAGATACCTGCAATAAGAACAAAGTGACCACCATCTCAAGCAAGAACTCCTCTCATCCTCCAACGTGCCACCTATGGAAGAAAAAGAACATGCTAAGGCAAAGATGCACCAATCCATGAGCACAAGCATCAAATCCAAATGATAACAAAGGCTCTACCAAGCTGTTGTCAACTGTAAAAACCCACATGATCAGAAATAACATCCACAAAACATGCTAATACATCCAACCATCCATACCTCCAAGGTATCAATACATCAGTAAACTTATGCCAAGAACATATCCAACCTGTAAACTGCAACCAAGCTCCCTATATAAAACTTGTCAATGAAGAACATACATATCCAGAAACTCCCAATACATAGGTAATGTCAAACCATATCAAGTCTACTAGTCCACACAATACATCAAGGTGTGATAAGTCAATCAAGCATGAAGTACCAAGAACAATTACAATGATTCACTCATGCAACCCATAAAGTTGCATAATCTCTCACAACATGTTGCCACCATCCTCCCAAAACATGAACATCCAAGGAAGAAACCATGATGAAGAGAAACCTGTAAACCATAATGTCCTACCAACACCTCAAAAAGTGTACCACTATGTCAAGTATGATCTCCTAAACAACCCCAACTGAAAAGCCTTAACAACATCCATAACACCCAATCTCATAGATCAAGTACAAATTATAAATCAATGTAACAATGGCAACATGGATGTAAGCCTCTCAAAACAAGAAAATCAAACTCATAGATAACCATCCCCATTACTGGAAATCAACCCATAAACCATCTCCTAACAATCCTCATCAAAGAATGATATCATAAACTCAAATGCACAGGGAGATAACCATGCCATAACATCTCTCAAAACAAATCCTCCAAAACTAACTAACATAGCTCAAGATCCATATCTATGAAAGATAAAGCATGAAACACAACAAATTTGAAAGATATAATGGGAAAATACCTCTCAAATAATAAGTTGCCAAGTAGACCAAGAGTGGGAATGAGAATGCTCCTCCAAGATAACCAAGTCATCATGACTCACTCCAAGAACAATCTCTTCTATTGGTCCATCATGAACTCACGTCCATATCTAGGTGAAGGCTCCCTCGGTCTTCCTACTAAAATCTCCAAAGATTAACTGTCTCAAGCAAATGTCTCTAATCACAAGAGAACTCCAACCATCACCTACATCTCTAAGTATCCACGAGCACCTGTAACCGATCAATCCATGCCAAACTCCAAATGCAACATAACACCATCATGAAGTAATCAAGCAAATGATCAATGTACTCAATACAAAGAGAATCACACACGATCAATGTCAAAGCTCCAACTACAAAATCAGGAACCTATCATGACAACATGATCTAACCATCTCCTCCTAGGAGATCACATGCACCATAACATACATCTTGGTCTCAAGAGAACATGTAAAATGCCAAACTCTAATCTAGAATCAAGAGTGTACCATGACATCATAACAAACACTCTAAGCAAAGGAAACATATCCCCAATCACATGAAGATAACCATACCAATGATGCATCCACGTCACTGCCAACAACTCCCACTGAACTGTGATATGAGCTACACATGGCATCATGACAACCATCCTCTCCATGAAGATCATCCAGGTCTACACACACTCAACTGCAATGTCAGTAACATACAAGTAAACCAAGATCTCCAAGCCAAGAAGATACATGCAACCGCCATCAAAACATCACAAACCAATCCAACACTTCCAATCATCACTGTCCAAAGCTCCCACTGAAATTGTATAACCAATGAATGTACCAAGCTATCATGACATTGTGATAAAACCACATGCTACAAGTCCCATGAACTGACTAATCAAGTACTCAAAACATCCATCCTCTCAATCCCAAAAACAACATACCAATGCACAAATGACCACAGACAAGGCCAACTAATGAAATCTGCAACAACAATGAATCAAACCTGGTGGATATAGATAGTCCACATCCAAGTCATCCCACTACAAATGAATGAGTGGCCAACCCACACACCTGCATAACTCGTAGATCCAATCACTGAAACATGCAAACTCATTATCACATTAGTAACTGCAAACCAAGATATCAAAGAAGATAACCATGCAGACATCTAGACTCAAACACCAAATCAACCACTGATCTGATTTGCCAACCATGTCCACAAAAGAGTAATCATAGTCAAGGAACCAAATAAGCATCAAGAAGATAATACCAATCTCCTAACATCAAACCATATCACCACCAAACACCATATACATTTTCATGCCGTGCCAATGCATCAAATGTACAAGCATATCCATGATACCATAACCATAGCCATCACTAAACCTGCACTCAACTATCACCCATATGAGACTCCAAGTCTCAAACCATGTCCAACCATGTCCTCAAAATTGAAGAAAACCTGTGTACTTGTCACCATCAAATTCTTAACTCCAAAAATTACCTGTAAATCTATACCAGGAAGCACCAATCTGATAATCAGCAATAGCATCATAAATAACATATATAAACATGTACTCCCTCAAGTTTTCGCTTCTTGACTCGTCCAGATGCTCACACAATCACACCCCGAATCTCAAGCTGCTACAAGCAATCAAACAAGTACCAAACATTCTCTGCACCACAAATTGATAAATAATATGAACCACTATGTATTACACTACAAATTCTTTCCAACACATCTTCAAAATCAAAAATCCGATTTCGTATGCAAAATATATGACCGAAACCATGTAAACAAGAACATTTGAATTTTAGGCTCCAAAAATATGTCAAAATGACAAAATAAAAAAACAAAACCTATACCAGAAGGTAGTGCTCGGAACCAGCTTTCCAATGACTATAAGAAGTCGAAAATCTGACATAGTGGGTGAAAGTTATACCTCCTGAAGTAAAACTGCTCCTACTAGATTATATGGCAAATTTGGTGGACCCCACTCCAAAAAAATCCAATTTAATTTTTTTGCAACTTTAAAAGTGACGGATTTATTTCATTCATTTAATATTCAAAATTTAAAAAACTCCATGGTGTGGGGCAGTTGAGTCTTAGTTTGACTTTTTAAAAATTAAAGGCTTTTAAACCTTACTCCTTTCTTAAATCTTTTGAAAAAGTCTTTCCAAACTTAAAAGAAAGGGCCAACAACTTTTTAAACTGGTAGTTAAAAATAAAGACTATTGCTGTGGAAAGTACGAACGGCGCAGGGCTGAGGCAGGGGGTGGGTACGGTCTGTGGAACCCGTCCTTCCTCTCTATTTTTTAATTTTTAATCTTTGTTTTCAGATTTTTCAATATGCGTTTTCCAATTATTATTTTTTTTTGTTTTCTCTTTTGCAGGAATTTTAATAATTTTTCACCTGACAACAAAATAATTTCTGTGAAAATTTAAAGGACGGGATTTTAAATTTTGATTTTTCTGCACATGCAAAATGGGCCTTTTATTATTTTTATTTTTTTGCCTTTTTTCAACTTTTTCAAAGTAGGTCAAATTTTATGTCAAAATTCATCTCCCGACCAGCCTGAATTTAGCCATGAGGTTCGTTTTTTTCCAGAAGATTATTTGTGAAATTTCCCCAACAAAACCCTCACATGCAAACTCAAACCAAGAAACCCTTTTTCACCCAATACTGGAAAACTTCAAATCTACAATAAACCCAACAAATCTTGACAACCCAAAAGCCCAAATCTGCATAAAAACACCTGCAACATGTGTTCCATACCTTGTAATGCCTCAGATCCTACATGCATGTCCATGGCTTCAACTTTGCAAAAACTCTCAAACCAGGGTTATAATAAAAAATTCTTCAACCATGAAAACTTTGATACCACTTGTTAGGAAATATTGCATTCAAACCCAGAATCACAAATCATTTCCCACATAACCCAAGAGAGATAAACATGCATACAATTTTTGCCAAATACAAAGATCAAATAGACAAGCCACAAGATAACACAAGATTTGCCCTGGGAAAACCCTCAAGAGGGAAAAACCCAGCTTCCAAAAGCATCCATACTCCATCATATTAATCAGCCATAAGCAAATACAAGAGTTACAATGAATACCTCTAAAACATCAAGCCCTCCAATGCACTTTCATGTGTCCAAGCATGAATCCACACATCCCATGCCATGCTTCACAAATGCACTCTTCAAGAAGACTCAATAATCACAGCCAACCTGCCCAGCCTGTTCACCCCCCCTAAAACCACTACATTGTGTTTGCTTTTATAGACACAAGCTCACACAAATACAACTGGTGGTAAGGTAAAACCATGTACCACAAAAGCATGTGAATACAAAACCACTGACCCCTTTTCTAATATTAGGTACTAAGCTATTACAATATTTAATTCCCCAATATTAAATTATTGCCACATGTCTTCTACAAATAGTAATACAATGTTACAATACAATCATTATGTGGGACCAAATAATTACCTAGTGTGACTATCCACACCACCAAGGTGCATCACAACTAAATAATTATTTAATTATAATAATAGAATAAAATATTTTATGCAATGGTGTACAACACCATACCCCAACAAGAGAGTCATATAAAGGGATGTAGATAGGTAGAGAGAGGTCTAGAGTGTAAGGGATAAAAATGAGTGAGATAGAGAGATAAATAATAAAACTTGTTGATTACTAAAATTTAACTAAGTCTAAAATTTGTGAGATCTTCCAAAAACTAGAATTTGCATTATAACTCCTAGAGATTCGAAAGCACTCTCAAACATCCTAAAACAATATATACACAAAATATAATGTAAATTATAAGAAAGTAAATGTCCATATATAAATGTTTATTTCATGTATATAGTTTCCCTTAAAGATAATGAGAATAAAGAAAAAAAAGAGAAGAAAAATAAATTTGATGTAGATCAAAATGCGAGCGCATTATAACACACACGTTATATCTTGCTTTGGGAATCCCCAATCCTTGGGCTTGGTATTTTCCTTGGAATACCAATCCAAAGGCTTGGAGGGCATTCCCAATGACCAAAGACATGTTTTTGCAAATTCTACAATATTTCACATAATTGGGTTTGTGCTCACCATCAGGATTTCACTTGGTTCAATGTGGAACAAATTGATCACCTGGGTAATGTTAGGTTCTCTCCTGGCTATCCAAGGATGTAATTTTTTTCACTTTCTAACAATGTTAAGCGTTTCATCCATAATTTATTTTGTTTGTGTCTCTTTTTTGGCAAAAAACAGTGTTTGGTGTTTTTTTGTTATAAATTAACCATTCATCAAAATTTCAAATAAATCGTATTTTTAGAAACTATACTCGATTCTAAAAGTTAAAATAAAAAATTCAATTAGTTTCCAAAATTTGTAGGGGTAGCATGGCAAAAATTCTATCTTTTAGGAAGTGTCCACTTAGAAAATTAGTAAAATATCAAATATTCATTAAAAAATTATCAAAAAAATCATGCATCAAGTACATAATGTTAGCTAACTTCTCACTCTAGCGATTTTAAAAATACTAAAAAAAAGTTCACCATGCTAGGAACGTACAGGAGTTGCTATGTTATGTTTTTCTAACAAAAACAACACCAATTTGTGTATGTCCCTCTTTTAAACCCCTTAATCTCAACCATTTTCAAAATAAATTAGTAGTTTAGAAAGTAGACTCGGAGCACTTTGATCCTTGTTTTTGTTCCATCTCAAAATTTTGAGTGTAAGTATCCTCAATTTCACGTCCAAGGTCAGTATTTCCTGTTTTTAGAAAAAAAAAGTGGCCACTTAAGTGCCCATTTTGGGAACCATCTTTGTGCACTTCCCCCATATTTTTTAATAACTTTTAATTTATTAGTTTTAGTGTTAAAAAATTATATGGAATCATTTTATAAAAAAAATATTTACACAATGATAAAATAAAATTCAAAAAATGATAAGTTTACATCAAGTTATGGTGTCTGTACATGAGTGTTTTAAAAAAATAACAATTAGGACCAATAAAAACAATAAATGAAAAATATTTAGAAATTTTAAAAAACCAATTATACTCATCAATCTTCATTATAACACACATCTTTCCCCAAAAGGAATTATAAAACTAATTTTATTTAGGTCAAATTATGGTGTTCGTACACGCGCATGGTATGGTCGTCAAAAAATGATCTTTAAAAAGTGGAATTTATACATGCCTATTGTAGTGTAGAAAAATGTACCCCTTTACATTTTCACACTTGTTTGGGCACTCCCTACTAAAATTGGGCTTCTTTATACCTTATTTGGTCCTATTTTGCACCCAAAAATATTATTTAATGCATCTTTTTGAGGATGATCCCAACAATTAACTAATGACCAATCATAAATTATGATTTTTGGGTTATGTATCTTAGATTTAGTGATCTCAAACTCATACGCCAATTTGGGTGTATGAGTCCCACCTATGTTTTAGGGCCTAATCCTAAATTTGGCATAGATCTTAGCATTTCTTCAAATTTGTGTCCCAAGCTTAGACTACTGGGACTCATATGCCCCAACTGGTGTATGAGTCTCCATTTAGCTTGGAACTATTTTTAATTCAATTCTTAGTGGGATTTTATTTTCCTAGATTAGATGTTAGCTTGTAGTGTTGTAATTGTAGTTCAGAAAAATGGATCTTTGGACATTTTCACACTCAATTGGGTCCTTGTGGATTTTGGCTTATTTTTTCCTTGATTTAGTGTTGTAATGTGATTAAAACATCCACATTAGGTCTTGGGCCCTTGTGAACTAATAAGGATTTTAATGGAACCTTGCAAAAGTTTTGTGGAGTGTTGTAACACACTTTCACACTTTTCTAGGGTCTTATTAATGTATTTCACCTAAATAACCTCTTTTTATCATTTACCAAGCCTTATTTCAGAGTGTTGTAAAGTGTTGTAACAAATTTCATGCTTTTCTAGGCTTGTCATTAATAATTGGGATTTCTTATGCTTTAATTGGCCCCATTTTGCATCTACAGGATTTACTTATGAGTATTTTTTAGAATAAACCCAATAAATATCGAGATTAAAACATTTAAGTCCCTAAACCCACCTCAAATTCCTAAGGTGGGACTCATTCGCCATTATGGGTGAATGAGTCCCCTTAGGTGGGACCCATTCGCCTAGAGTGGTGAATGAGTCCCCTTTGGCTCAAAATTCAAAGTTAATTCAATTTTCTGGCAAGTTTTTATTTTCTAAGATCTAAGGTTGGCCTGTGATGATGTATTTTCTGGAATAATTACATACTTAAGTATAAATATAAGGTTTTCCTACTCATTTCACCCCCAACCAATTAATCTATCAAGCATTCTAAGAATTTCAAGCATTTTGATGTCTACATCCATTGGAGCAATTACTTGCATGCTTGCAACATTCTACTTCAAGGGTTTGGTGATTTGTAGCATTGCCTTTTGTTCATTCATCATTCTCTTTCCATATTTTATTTCATTTCAAGGGTTTAATTACCAACACAGGGTTTGACCAAGGCAAACCCCTATTCACTAACCCCGCAACAATTTTTCACTCTCTTTGCATGTGATTTGTAGGTCTAGATTGCAGATTTGTCAAAGAGCAAGATTGAAAAAGTTGCCATCAAGTTGTCAAAACCATTCAAAGTTTGTCAAAGTCCTAAGAGAATCTTGGAGAACACATACAGGTTGAATTTGATAGTTTCAGACCTAGATCTAAATTAGGAGCAGAAGAGCAGACTAAGAAATACATAGATTCCACTTTTGAATTTCCAAAAATGGGTATGTGCAGGATCATGATGGGCCGAAAAGTGGCGATATGATGGGTTTTTGTAGGGTATGTGGCTGACGACTTTTTTTTTACCCAAAATTGATGAAACAAAAAGGGTTTTTAAAGGAGACTCTCCACCAATATAAAATTATGCTTACTTTGAATTTAATAAATAATTATTATTTATTTTCTATTTGAATTACAACTAAAGTTATGATTGATAGGTTGATTGAAAACATCTATAGCTTCAAACGCATCACATTTTTTGTATCCAAAATATGTGTCACATTCTATTCTTCACATACTATAGGGATTAAAAGAAAAAATGAAATTTCAGCAATTTTAAGTTGGTGGTTAGACATAATTAGTATTTTTATTTTTAAAAGTTGTAATAAAAAATTCTTAATTATTTACTTGGAAAAATTACAAAGAAATATGCATCACATCAGGACACATGAGTCCTCTACTTATATCTAAAATATTATAAAAAAATATTATCATTTTATTTGGTTAGGGTGGACATAAACTTACTTATCTTTCCTGAAATTCACCAACGATTGAAATTTCAAATTTTCACCAAATAGATTTTAATTTTTTAGATAAACCTAGTAGTTTAGAAACTACATTCAATTTTCTACAAATTATATTTTTACATTATTTTTGAAATAATATAGATAACTTATTCAAATTTTTACGTCAAGTTGCCTAACTCTGGTTTTTCTAATTTTTTTGCCACTTAAGTGCCTGTTTTTTCCATGATGATCCTGCACATACCCAAATCTAAAAATGGTGATTCGCTATTAGTGGCGAATGAGTCCCACTGTACGATTATGAAAAATATTTTTGAAGATCTAGGTACCCATTTGTCTAAAACTTGTTCTAGTATTGTTTGCCTGAAGTAGGACTAAGTCATCCAGCTTGGCGTATGAGTCCCAATTCACCTAAAAAGCAACAATTTTAGGATTCCCTGAGCTCCATTCCATATTTTTCTAGTTTCTAGGTGCACACTTTAAGTTTTACAATTTTTTGTTTTGTTTCATGATCATTTCTAGGTCATTTAGTATATGTTTACATATCACATTGCATTTTCCAACATCTTTTATTTTCCAAGTTTACGCTTGGTGGTGAACCCCTCTTATCTTTTTTTAGCCTTTAGGACAATCCTCTTTGCTAGATTTCAATCTCCTTTGCATTGGAATCTCAAGGATTTTTTCTTGAGTGAAGAGTTAAGATTTTTGTATCTCTCTCCTTTTGGGTCAAAAACCCTAGAAGTGTACAAGAGAGGACAAGATACAAAAAACAAATCATTTCAGTAATTTTGAGAAATTTGGCATATACAAGTATAAATATGAGGTTATTTCATATATTTTCTCCTAGAAAATTGATGAAGCATTCTTATAGCAAGTTTATGAGATCAAGAGCATTTAAGAGCTAATTATCAAGCATTTTGGAGCTACATTCAAGATTCAAGCATCATGCCAAAGTCATCATGCATCATGTTTTTTTCAGCTAACATTTGTGATGTAGGTTTTTATGATTCAAGCAAGAATTCAAGTCAAGATCCATAGCATTCAATTAAGTGTCGATATCTACATTCATGCTAGCCATCTCATGCAATATTTTAGCCTTTATTGCTAGGGTTTGGTGAGTTACAACATTATATATTGTTTATTATCATTCCTTCTTTCATGTTTCATTTCATTTCAAGGTTTGATTTGTTAGGAAAAAGGTGTGTTGTACACCCTGCATATAATATATTTAATGTAGTTATTCTTGGGGCCACTTTATGTTGCATGTAACATTGGGACATAACTTAAATTGCTAAAATGTAATTATTTAATATTGGGGAAAATAAATAAATATACCCAATATTAAATAAGGGAACATGATATTGTAATCTCATGGTTTTAGTCACATGGTTTTGTGTAATACCACTAAGTGGTTTTGTGGGAGCTTGCTTCTATAAAAGCAACCACAAAGGTAGTTATTGTGAGATGTAATTGTGCATGTTAGCTCTGGTTAGCATTTGTGAAGGTTTGAAGCCTGGCACAAGATGTGTGGTTGCATGCTTGTTCACATGGATTTTTTGGAGAGGGATTGTTGCTTCAATGGTGTTCATGGATACTCAGAAGATGTATTGTAATATTTATTGTTGAATAATACATGAGATATGGATGCTTTTGGAGGCAGGGTTTTTTTTCCTCTTGAGGGTTTTCCCAGGGTATATCTTGTGTTATATTTTCATGCATATGTTGTCTATTCTCTTGCATTTGGATTCTGAATATTTAGTTGCATAGATTTCTCTTTTGGGTTATGTGGAAATTGACTTTAATTGGCTACAAATTTCCAACAAATGGTATCAGATCCATGGTTGTGGTTGTATAACCCTTGGTAGAGAAAAATAAGAATAATCTTGTTTAAGTTTGAATCTATGCATTACATAAGAGAATGAAAGGCATAGCAAGATATAAGGGTTTTGTAGGTTGTTTATTGCAGATCTAAGGGTTTTGGCTTTGCTTTTATAATGGGTTGTCTTTGGATTTGGGGTGTGAGAAATTTTGGGTGAAAAGGGTTTCTTGATTTTGCATTCAAGTGGGGGCTTTGTGGGGGAAAATTTACAAAAGACCTCCTGGAACAAAATAGACCTCATAATTGGATCTAGGTTGGATGAGAGGTGAATTTTGATTTATAACATGACCTATTTTTGTTACTGAAAAAAAAAAATTTTTTTTTTTTTTGAAAAACTGAAAGGCTTTTGTGTAAAATTTTATTGAAAAAAATATTATTTTTTTTGTGGGTGGGCGGGGGGGGGGGACGTCTAACCCCACCCCATACCCTACTTTCCCTTGAAGAGTACCAACAATACTATTGGTAGCACCGACTCTGCGGCGACCGATAGTATTGTCAGTACCGTTGGCAGAGTCTGGTGGGGCTAGCAATATCAGTCAGCTGGCGGGCCCTTTAATACCACCAACACCATTTTCTACAAAGGTTTTTTAAATTGTTTCAATTTTTTTTTAAATGTCATTTATTTTATTTAATCCACTCGATGAATTAAAAGGCTAACCCAAATTTGTATATTTTGAAAATTTAATTAGTTTTGAAATGAATTTTGGGTCTGCCACTAGTCCACCACCAGGTGGGTGGCGCCACCAAGGGTGGCTAAATTTTTTTTTTCCTCAGGTTTAAACTATTGTTTTACTTCAAAGGGGCATAAATTTCTCCCAGGTGCTTCATTTTTCAACTTCTTGGACTCATTGGAAAGCTGACTCAGACCTCTAGATTGTGGTGTTAGAATTTTTTCCAGATTTTGCAGTTATGATAGTGTTTTTCTTGGTCAAAGTCAGGTGTTTATTTTGAGCTTTGAGAGGGCATATCGGGTGCATATAGAGTCATATTTTGGACTTCAAATAGTCGATGAAAAGCTTGTTCAGAGAACTACATAGTCGATCAAGTTTAGAGTTATTTTGGCATAGTTTAATTGTTTTTTTCCTTATTTGAGTTTTTTATGGGTTTCTTTGACTATGGTGATACTATGAGTTTATGGATGATCAAATCTTGGATTTTTGATGTTGGATTCATTGTATGCTCACTTGTACATCTTAGATTATTCTGTCATTTGACATGGTTATCAATATTGGTTGGATTTATATGTTGCATTGTTGTATCTACAAGATGTGCAATGTTGTAGGCAGTTTATACTTACATATTGCATTTATGACTTGGACATGGGTTGTTTTTTCCCATTGATATTTTATTTGATGCATGTTCACTTTTGGTGGCTTGCTTCAATCACTTAGTTTGCTAGTTTTGTTGTCATGTTGAGGAGGTGAGATGGTACAGTCATGATATGAGACCTATGTAGTTGACTATGATTATGTAGATATGTGGACATGGTTGGGTTGAGTTGTTACCAGTACATTTGGCGGTGTGTTGGTGGTGTGTTTGGTTCCTTAACTATGGTACTTGAATATGGACATGTTTGGAAAATCACATCAGAGGTTGATTTGGTGTTTGAGTCTTTTGGCCTATATGGTTATTCTCATAGATATCTTAGTTTTTAGTTTACTGATGTGATGATGAGTTTGCATGTTTCAGTGATTGGATCTACAAGTCATGTAGGTTGTGGATTAGCTACCTATTTACTTGCAGTGGGATGAATTGGTTATGGATTATATTTATTCACCAGGTTTGATTCATTGTTGTTGCTAAATTTGAAACTTGGCCTTGTTCTTGGTCATTTGTACATTGGTATGTGTGCTTAGAGATGAGAGGATGAATGTTTCTTATAGTACATGGACTTTTTCTTTTGGGACTTGTAGCATGTAGTTTATCATGATTTCATGGATAGCTTACATTTTTTAGTGGGAGCTTTTGATAGTGATGGATTGGAGGTGTTGGATATGTTTATGATGGCTTAGTGGTTGTAGGTATCTTATTGGCTTGGAGATTTGGGTTCTACTTGTTATGCTACTAACATTTCAGTTGTATGTGTAGACCTAGATGATCTTCATGGAGAGAATGGTTTTCATGATTCCATGTGTGACTTGGTATCATAGTTCAGTGGGAGTTGTTGGTAGTGATGTGGATTCACAATTTGATGGTGGATAGTCTTTTGTAGTGATTGTTGGTGTCATGGATGGACTCTTGGATTCTACTTTTATGTAGTGATGGTTCATTAGCATCTTTGGTTTCATTGATAGGGGATGGTTTGATTCATATTGATTACATATGTTGATTCTTGGTCTAGGGTGTTATGGTGTTATGTCATGGTTTACTCTTTATCACGTGTTAGATTTTTGGCATGGTACCCATTCTCTTGAGACAAGGATGTATGCATTGTTGTATGTTATCTTCTATGAGGAGGTGTTAGATCATGTTGTTGTGTTTATGTTCCTGATTCATGATTAGAGTTTTGACATTGATCTTGTGTGGTTCTCTTGGTATTCGGTACATCTATCATTTGCTTGAATACTTCATAATGGTGCTATGTTGCATTTGGAGTTTGGAATGGATTGGTGGGTTACAGGTACTCATGGATACTTGGAGACATAGGTGAGGCTTGAGTTCTGTTATGATTAGAGACATGTGTTGAGATGGTTACTCTTGATGAGATTTCATTAGGAAGTCCGAGGAGCCTACACATTGGTTGGAGGTGAGTTCAACATGGACCTATGAGGAGAGTGTTCTTGGATGAGTCACGATGACTTGGATTTCTTGGAGGATCATTCTCATTCACCACTCTTGGTCTACTTGGTAGTTTCACTTGAGAGGTATTACTCATTGTTACTTTTAGGTGCTTTATGTTTTATGCTTTATCTTCTCATGCATTTGGATCCTGGATATATGGTTTTGGAGGGTTCATTTAAGGAGTGTTGGCATGTTTATCTCCATATGCATTATGATTATATTCATTGATGTTGAGTTTAGGAGATGTATTGGGCTTATTTCCTTCATTGGGAATGGATTGAGTTTGATCTTCTTTGGCTATGAGAGGCTTACATCCATATTGATTATATGATACATATGTTATGATTGATCTTGCTGATTGAATGGTTTGGTGTTGTCATGTATTTTATTTTGGGGTTTTGTGGAGGAGATCATACTTGACACAGTTGGCAATTTAGAGGTGTATGTAGGAGATTTTTCTATCTAGGTATATGATTTATAGGTTTGCATATCATTGTGGATGATTCCTTGGTTCTACATGATGTTGTTTACACTTCCTATATGATGCTTTTGGTATAATTAATATGCCTTGATGTTTTTTAAGATTTGCATTACCCATGCAGCGAGATCTCTTAGATGTGTATGTCATTCTTTGACAGGTTTTGCACATGGAGTTTATGATTGCAGATAATGGGTGTATATGTTTATGGCATGAGTTTACTATGTTTTGTATACCTTGGAGGTTTGGATAGTTGGATGTATTGGCACTTGTTGTGGATGTTATTTCAGCTTTCAATTTGTGTATCTTGATAGCTATTAGTGCATAATTGATACCTTTGGATTGAGTGTTTGTGTTTGGGATATCAATTGAGCAGTACTTATGCTTCATTGTGACAAATTTGTGTGGCTTCTCTATTGGATGACTTCTTATCTTTGTGCATTGGAATGATGGAGGATGAGAGAATTCATGCTTGGGATGGTGGTCACTTTGATTCTTTTTGCAGGTATCTTGATGGAGCACATGGAGCACTTTGATTCCATGATGGTATATGTGGCTATATGGATTGTTCATTTGATTCATGTTTTGAGGTTACTTGTTCCTCTTATGCAATGTATAAAACAAGTGGGAGAATGTGAGGAAAAAAGGTGTTTTGTACACCTTGCATAATATATTTAATGTAATTATTCTTGGGGCCACTTTATGTTACATCTAACATTGGGACATAAGTTAAGTTGCTAAAAGGGTATGTGCAGGATCATGGTGGGCCAAAAAGTGGCAATATGATGGGTATGTGACTGATGACTTTTTGTTTAACCAAAATTGATGAAACGAAAAGGGTTTTTAAAGGAGATTCTCAACTTTCCACCAATATAAATTATGCTTTACTTTGAATTTAACAAGTAATTATTATTCATTTTCTATTCAAATTATGACTAAAGTCCTGATTGAAAAACATCTATAGCTTTCAAACAGTATCACATTTTTTGAATCCAAATCATGCGTCACATTCTATGCTTCACATAATATAGGATTAAAAAAAGAAAAATTGAATGTCATGAAGTTTTGACCAAGTTAAGGTGGTCAGACATACGAGTTTTTTATATTTTTTAAAAGTTGTAATAAAAAATTCATAATTAATTATTTACTTGGAAAAAAATTATAAAAATAATATGCATCACATCAGGACATGAGTCCTCTACTTATATCTGAAATATTATAAAATATATTATCTTTTTATTGTGGTTAGGGTGGTTAGACAAACACCTACTTCTTATTTTTTCCCTGAAATTTAAGTACTACTGCATTGAAATTTCAAATTTTTACCAAATAGATTTATTTTTATTTTAAACAAACCTAGTAGTTTAGAAACTAAATTCAATTTTCTACAGATTCTATTCTTACATATTTTTGAAATAATATAGATAACTTATTCAAATTTTTACGTCAAGTTGCCTAACTCTGATTTTTCTGATTTTTTTGCCACTTAAGGGCCTATTTTTTCCATGATGATCCTACACATCCAAAAATGTAATTATTTAATATTGAAAAAATAAATAAATATACCCAATATTAAATAAGGGAACATAGTTTTTCTAAACTCATGGTTTTAGTCACATGGTTTTGTGTAATACCCCTTAGTGGTTTTGTGGGAGCTTGCTTCTATAAAAGCAACCACAAAGGTAGTTATTGTGAGATGCAATTGTGCATGTTAGCTCTAGTTAGCATTTGTGAGGGTTTGAAGCATGGAACATGACATGTGGTTGCATGCTTGTTCACATGGATTTCTTGGAGACGGCTTGTTGCTTCAATGGTGTTCATGGAGACTCAAAAGATGTATTTTAATATTTATTGCTAAATAATACGTGAGAGATGGATGCTTTTGGAGGCTGGGTTTTTTCCCTCTTGAGGGTTTTCCCAGGGTATATCTTGTGTCATATTTTCATGGGTATGTTTTCTATTCTCTTGCATGTGGATTCTAAATACTTAGTTTCATAGATTTCTCTTTTGGGTTATGTGGAAATTGTCTTTAATTGGGTGTAAGTTTCCAACATGATTACCAAAATGGAGTTTGACCAAGGCAAACCCCTATCCACTAAAAAATAAATAGTTTTCTCTCCTCTACATGCGTGATTGTATTTCTATATGTTTTGAGCTTGAAGATCCTTTTAAAACTAAGTTGCAATATTGAAGAAAGCTTGTCAAAGTTGTAATCTTCACGAAAAGTCACCTACAGGCTAGAATTAAGAGTTTTAGACTCAAAGATTAGATAGGAGAGAAGCTATAGAAGATCACTAGAGGATATCAGAGTTTCAGAAAAATCCTAATACTAGGACTCAATTGCCACCTTGGGTTTATGAGTCCTAGTATACCACTTTTCAATCATTTCCTGTAGTTCTTGGTTTACTAGTTGTAGATTCCAAATTCAACTTGAAACCCTAAACTAGGACTAAATCACCTAGCCTAGAATATGAGTCCCTGTGTGCATCAAAAGTCATAATTTTAGGATTACATACCTTGTTTCAGGCATCTCCAGTTTTCCAAGTTCCCTTCTATTCATTCTCAGTTTATCATTCTAATTTTAAGTTTCATTTCCTAGGTTGCATAACTAGATTTGCATATCATTTTCATTTCATTCTTTCTCAGCCTTTGCTTAGTGGTGAATCCACCTTTTGTTTAATCACACCCAAGGAGACCTTATAGCAACCCCTTCTCTCAATTACATCATTACGTTGAGATCTCTAGGGTTTCATTGAACGAACTAAGAGAAAAATATGAAAGAGGACTCTCCCCCCTCTCCTTTTGGTATTCCATCTCGTAAAAGGTGGAGCACCTAATTTCCTTTGGTTCATTTTTGTGAACCTGACCTTTGAACCCTTTATTTCTGATTTGGATTCCATTTCAGTCCTAGATCTACCTTACATTAACTTTGCATTAGGTCTTGCATGAGTTAATTTGCATTTAAGGCTACTAAACTTTACATTAGTGAAAGTGCATATAGGTTGGATTTTTGCATCTTGCATCAATGAATTTCATTTGAAATTTGTAATTGCACATAGTCAAGACAACCTACAAAGCAAAAACCATAACTTTCACTTAGAGTTTGCTAAATTTAGTGTTAAAACCCTCATTTGGGACTCATTCACCCCTGCAAGCAATTTAGTCATAGTACAAGTTATTTTACTTAATTTATTGGAATTCTATGTTGTGTGTTTTCAACATATGAACCCTTCAAAACCCCTAATTGGGACTCATACACCCCTCTAGGTGACTTAGTCCCATATTAGGTCTTAATCTGCATTTTACAGCATTAAAAAACTTGTTTCTATGCTTTTGTTTGCTATTGTTAGATTTATGTTTCATATTACTGAGTTTCTATTTCTTTTCATTAGATCTAGCTTAATTTGGTTTCATTTCAAGTGCATTCATAAATAAAAGAATTGAAATTAAAAGCATATCATTTATCTTGTGTTCATTACATTTATCTTAAATTCATTGATTTTCCTTTGCACGAGCTTTACAACTTGGTGTCTTATTGCTAATACTATAGTGAGAGGTAGTTTGAGACTCATGTCATCTTGCGATAGCACACTCATATTGGATCTTGGGTTATCTAGCTCTCTCACTCATAGTGATGACACTAATGCACTAGGTATGGACCATACCCTTAAAAAATCTTTACCTTCAAGTAGCATGACAAGTGTTGAAACAATAGTTGCTAATGTCCTTAAAAAAAAATCCAAATTCATGAAGAGTTAGAAAACCTACAACATCAAGTGAGCATTGAAATCATTTCCAAAACTATTGTCCCTACCATAGATAACATACATCACATGATTGAAAGTGAACAAGGAAAAGAATTTGCATGTAACCAAGCTCATACTTTTTGAAAAAATCTTACCTCAACCACTATTTTCCTCAACCTTCGAAAAATTTCCAAAGTCATGGAGGAACTCAAATTCCTCCCCATACAACCATTTCCTTTATTCCCACCTATACCAACCCTCAAGTTACCACAATGATACAACCTACTAGTAATGTCTTTCCTACCTTGGGTATTTCCACTAGTAATCTTAGTATCTTTGTGGTGTCTCATATCATATCTCCTACCACTTTACCTCCCATAAGCATTCCATTCACCCCCCCCTCAAACACATATCCACCTCCACCATATTCACCTTTGCCTCAAAATACAACCAATGACACCATCCTTAAACAAATTTTGAAAAAAAATTCATCCCTTCAAAAGAAAATTTTCACCATAAATCAAAATCAAAATGCTCAACCTTCATACTATGTCAAAAGAAATCCCCTATCCTCATAAATATTGAGGACGCCAACACTACAAGATATATAGATTCCTAGGTTTGAGAAATATGGAGGAAAAATAGACCTTTCTAACCATGTTTATGTTTATACCACTTTATGTAGTGATTTTGTCCTTGAAGATAAGCTCTTGGCTAAGCTTTTCCTTAGGTCCTTGAAAGATACCACTTTAGAATGATTTTCCTCATTATTGAATAACTCAATTCGTTCATTCAATGAACTTTTTGAGGCCTTAATTAACTATTTACAAGTGCAGATGACACCTAAGATGACCTTAGCTGATTTGATGAGATGTAAGAAAAAGGATGATGAAAAGGTTACTGACTTTATTTCACATTACCAAATTCTTTATTCCCAAATCAACATAAAGATTCTTGAAGAGTTAGCAAACCTACAACATCAAGTGAGCATTGAAATCATTTCCAAAACTATTGTCCCTGCCATAGATAACATACATCACATGCTTGAAAGTGAACAAGGAAAAGAATTTGCATGTAACCAAGCTCATACTTTTTGAAAAAATCTTACCTCAACCACTATTTTCCTCAACCTTCGAAAAATTTCCAAAGTCATGGAGGAACTTAAATTCCTACCCATACAACCATTTCCTTTATTCCCACCTATACCAACCCTCAAGTTACCACAATGATACAGCCTACTAGTAATGTCTTTCCTACCTTGGGTATTTCCACTAGTAATCTTAGTATCTTTGTGGTGTCTCATATCATATCTCCTACCACTTTACCTCCCATAAGCATTCCATTCACTCCCCCCTCAAACACATATCCACCTCCACCATATTCACCTTTGCCTCAAAATACAACCAATGACACCATCCTTAAACAAATTTTGAAAAAAAATTCATCCCTTCAAAAGAAAATTTTCACCATAAATCAAAATCAAAATGCTCAACCTTCATACTATGTCAAAAGAAATCCCTTATCCTCAAAAATATTGAGAATGCCAACACTACAAGATATAGAGATTCCTAGGTTTGAGAAATATGGAGGAAAAATAGACCTTTCTAACCATGTTTATGTTTATACCACTTTATGTAGTGATTTTGTCCTTGAAGATAAGCTCTTGGCTAAGCTTTTCCTTAGGTCCTTGAAAGATACCACTTTAGAATGATTTTCCTCATTATTGAATAACTCAATTTGTTCATTCAATGAACTTTTTGAGGCCTTAATTAACCATTTACAAGTGCAGATGACACCTAAGATGACCTTAGCTGATTTGATGAGATGTAAGAAAAAGGATGATGAAAAGGTTATTGACTTTATTTCACATTACCAAATTCTTTATTCCCAAATCAACATAAAGATTCTTGATCCTCACCTTCAATGAATGTTCATTGAGAACTTGCAAACTAAGATACAAGATAAGCTTAGTATGATGAACTTTTCCTCCTTTGTACACTTATGTACTACCATTCGTGATTATCAAAACTCAGTTAGTAGTCGTCAAACAAAACCCACATCTAACTATCCTTAGAAGTCTGAATCTAAAAAATCAAAACAATTATAAATCTTTTATGAAATAGAATAAAGTATCAATTCAAATAAATCCCCTTCAACCAACTCAACATGTTGATACCAAAGTGGCTGAGCTATAAAGAAGACAAATCCTTTTACATTTGAGGATCCAGCTAGACAATTTACTCCCTTACCCGATACCCTCCATAACACAATGTTACAACTTCTAGAATACAAAATGATCTCCTTGCCTCCTATTAAAACTCTTGATCCTAATAAGCCTTTACCTCCAAAATTTAGATCTAATTCCTATTGTCATTATCACCGAAAAAATGGACATGACACAAAACATTGTAAGCATCTTAAACATCTCGTGCAAAACCTCACTAATTCTAGTCGACTTCAAATTAGATGTGTTAATAATCAAGGATATAAGTTTGCTTCCCCTCCTAACCAAAACTTGAAAATATTTACCAACCCCATGCCAAATCATAATATTTCATTTGTCAAAGGTAGTGAAACAAAGAAGAATGATGTGATGAATGTTAACACAGATGATAAAAACATGGATATTATTGAACAAGGTGCTATGGATACTAATGAACAAAGTCCTATGAATACTAATAAACAAGGTCTTATGGATAATATGATTGATTTGATCGAAACACAACCTCGTAAGCGTCGAACTAAAAAGCCTCTTGACCTTTCTTTCTCATCTAAAGATATAATTAGAAATATTCCTCATGGTCCTATTTACATAGCCGACTGAATCTATGAAAATCCCACTAATGGGATACTAATTGATCTCATCTATGGACCTAATGTGATCACCAAAGAATTCTTACTTGTGCATGAACTCTATCAAGAAACATATGATAAACTGTAAGCATGGATAAAAGTGCATAATGGTTTTTCTTTCCCTATGATGGGACCAATCACCCTTCCTCTAAAAATCAGACCGAAATAACTAGATGTCTCATTCTTCATCATCCTGACATCAGATCAATTTAGTGTGAAGCTTGATTATCCATGGCTACGCTCCATGGAATTTTTCCCATCGATTATGCATAAATGTTTAAAGTTTCCCTTTGACAATGAAATATTTACTGTGCACCATACTAGCTTTAATCATGTTTCTTCCCATGGGAACTTTTCATTTGATTTCTTTTGGCCCAAACCTACAGAACCTATAAAACCTTGTGAGGACTTCTTTTCCAAATCCTAGACCAAAATTTTAAGGAAAAATTCATAGTAAAACTATCACTTAGAAACATGCCTCAACCTATGATTGAACCAAAAGACCTTCCAAATAACCAAGACCAGCCTAAGATAGATCCTTTTCCTATATCCTACAAATGGCCAAGTGACAACCAAAACAATCTTTCCATGCCTCCTAAGATAAAACAAGTTTAAAAAACTAAAGAGAAAGTGGTTGAACAACCTCCCATGGTTCCTTTTGTTCCTCCCCTTTGGGAAGAAAGGAAACCTATGGCTGATAGGCCTACTCCTACATAAACAAAACTTGAAAATCATACTAAAAGAAAAAAAAATGATAGAGAGTGTAGGCATAGATGTGATGCTATTTCTTGAAGGTTAAACAAAGCGAACAATAAATAAAATCAACATCCAAATTAATTAAAGCAATACCGAGGAGTCTCTCTCTTTGCCACAATGTAAAGATTTTATATCGGAACTGCAACAAGAGCTAAATCCTTCTTTGGAGATTATCATTCGACCTACCTCTATGATTAACTTATATGATGATGATGAGATTTCTAAAATTGATGAGGAAGTGCATAATGAATTGAATACATTATTTTCCTCTTCTATGAGCTTAAATGAAAATTCTCCTAGAAAGAGTGTTGAACTTGGTAATGTCCCTAGTTCGACACTTGTTTTTGTCCCTTTGGCTAGTTGTCCACCTTCCATATATGATGAACACGATTGGGATGTAAATGACCTATAGGTTGAATCATATGTTCCTTACTAGTATTTTGCATTGTTTCTTTTAATTAATTGCATGTGCATAATGTGATCTCCCTGTACTGTTCTATTTGATGTATCTCTGTGTTTATGAAATTCCTCTATTTGTATCTACATTCTTCTATATGTTGTAAAAATTTTATCTTTTCTTTGTCTTGTGTTTTCCTTTTAGGCTGACGTAAGGTGTTGAGATATTTAGGTCTCTTCCATGATGACCCGAAAGCTTTTCCTTTATCTTTTTCTATGTGTTGTTTTTTCCTTTTGGGGATGACGTAAGGCATTGACACATTTAGGTCTCTTCCATGTTGAGATGAAAGCTTTCCTTTTTCTCCACTCTCTTTGTGTCATTCTTCCTATTCCATGAGTATTTGAGGAATGATGATAGTTCTGAACTCTCTAGAAACATTGTAGCAAAGACATTTTGACCCTGAATCCATGAATCCCATATGTGATTTTGGAATTTCATTTTGGGGGAAACCCATTTTCATGATGTAGCTTTATTTGGATACATATGACTTGGCATAGGGATTTCCAAATAAGCTCTCATGTCCTCTTTATTGTTAGAATTTATCATTTGCTACTTTAAAGTAATTGCTAACAACATGGTGTGTAGCAAATTATTTAAATTGGGGGCATGCATTGGCATTATTCTTTTGCATTTGAATTATAACTCATGTTTTATTGTGTAGTCTTCTTACTTCATATGATGCATATTCTCTTTTTGGTGACATTGGGTGTGATGTCCCTCATGAGCGTGATCTCTCTTAGCATATTATATTCCTAGATTAGTGGCTTGATGCAACACACTGCATCCCCCAAGTTGTAAATCTTGTATTCTTCGATTAGTCCTATCTTGGAGACATTAGGAACAATGTTCCCTAAGTTAAGACCTTACACGAACTAAGAAAAACTCCTTTGAACATACCTTTACACTATTTCACATTTACAATAGCTCTTATATGGCCACCTTGCATAACACACTTTGCTTGATTGTGGGGCCATCCTGTTTTTTCATGGGTGTCAAGCTTACAAAGTTTTGCTTGCCTTATGAATCTTATTGTTCATGTTGTGTGGCACCTTATCAAATTTATCAGGAGGTATAGCTTTGGTATGGTTAGCGTATGAGAGCCAAACTTAGGCATGCCTTTCCCATAGCCACTTGCTTGTCTATGTGAGCACATACCAACCGCGTGTGTATGTGTCTCTGCAGGCTCACCTAGTGGATGCCCTGATATTTCACTAGCCCTTGTGAGTTCATATTTGGTTTACATAGTGGGCATTGTGTTCCACTTGTAAATTTTTTTAAATAAACAACTCAAATTTGATCAACATCGTGTTGGACAAACGGTCAAGGCTTGATCCACCCCCTTTTTTATTTTTCCTTTCTTCTTTATGTCTTTGGTGGTGCATACTTGTATCTTGTTGTGGTTTCATACATCATTCACATGTGTGTTCTTTTGTGCCTATTTTGGTTTTCCACAGGATCTTGATCCTGGGGTCTTGTGCAACCCTCTTGATTTTTGTCGTCATATCTCAATAGCATTAGTACACTTGGACCCCTCTTGATGCGAGTTTGTCTACTTTAGTGTGAGTTTGAAACAATTTTCTCATCTCACTAAAGTGGGGGCTAATTGTAGTGTAGAAATATGTATCTCTTTACATTTTCACACTTGTTTGGGACCTCCCTACTAAAATTAGGCTTCCTTATGCCTTATTTGGTCCTATTTTGTATCCACAAGCCTTATTTAATGCATCTTTCCGAGGATAATTCGAACACTTAACTAATGACCAATAATAATTCATAATTTTTTAGTTATGTGTCCTAGATTTAGTGATCTCAAACTCATACACCACCTTGGGTGTATGGGTCCCACCTAAGTTTTGGGGCATGATCCTAAATTTGGCATAAAACTTAGCATTTATTGAAATTTGTGTCCCAACCTTAGGCTACTAGGACTCATACATGCCAACTAGAATATGAGCCCCCATTTAGCTTGGAACTATTTTGAATTCAACTCCAAGCAAGATTTTATTCTCCAAGATTTATGTCGACTTGTTGTGTTGTAATTTTGGGAAATTTGACATAAACAAGTATAAATAGAAGGTTATTTCACATATTTTCTCCTAGCAAATTGATGAATCAATTTTTTAGAAAACTAATGTGATCAAGAGCATTCAAGAGCTGATTATTAAGCATTTTGGAGCTACATTTTTTATTCAAGCATCATGTCAAAGTTATCATGCATTATGTGTGTTTTTTAGCTAACATTTGTGATGCAGGTTTTTATGATTCAAGAAATTATTCAAGTCAAGATCCATAGAATTCAATTAATTGTCAAGATCTACATTCATGCTAGCCATCTCATACAAGATTGCAACCTTTATTCCAAGGGTATGTTGAGTTACAAAATTTCATATTGTTCATTCATCATTCCTTATTTTATGTTTCATTTCATTTCAAGGTTTGATTACCAAAATGGGTTTGACCAAGGCAAACCCCTATCCACTAGCAAGTCAACATTTTTCTCTCCTCTACATGTGTGATTGTAGATCTAGGTGTTTTGAGCTTGAAGATCCTTTGAAGAATAAGTTGCAAGATTGAAGAAAAGTTTTCAAAGTTGTCACAAAGTTGTTATCTTCACAGAAAGTCACCTAAAAGCCTAAATTTATAGTTTCAAACTTGGAGATTAGATAGGAGAGAAGCTAAAAAAGATCACTATAGGATATCAGAGTTTCAGAAAAACACTAATATTGGGGCTAAATCTCCACCTTTGGCATATGAGTCCTAGTATACCACTTTTTAATCATTTCCTGGGTATGTGTAGGATCATCATGAAAAAAATAGGCCCTTAAGTGGTGAAAAATTCAAAAAAATTGAAGTTAGGCAACTTGACGTAAAAAAATAATAAGTTATCTATATTATTTCAAAAATATGTAAGAATAGAACCTATAGAAAATTGAATTTAGTTTCTAAACTACTAGGTTTACTTTTTTTTTAAAAATATATTTGGTGAAAATTTGAAATTTCAATGCAGTAGCGGGAAAAAATAAGTAGGTGTTTATCTTACCACCCTAACCACAATAAAATGATAATTTTTTATTAGATTTTACATATAAGTAGAGGACTCATGTCCCGATCTGATGCATATTTTTTTGTAATTTTTTTCCAAGTAAATAATCAATTATGAATTTTTTATTACAAATTTTAAAAATATAAAAATATTGTATGTATGACCACCTTAACTTGGTGAAAACTTCATGAAATTCATTTTTTTTTTAATCTTATAGTATGCTAAGCGTAGAATGTGGTGCATGTTTCAGATTCAAAAAATGTGATATCATTTGAAAGTTATAGATGTTTTTTAATTAGCCTATCAATCAGGATTTTAGTCATAATTCAAATAGAAAATGAATAATAATTATTTATTAAATTCAAAGTAAAGCATAATTTATATTAGTGGAAGTTGAAAATCTCCTTTAAAAAACCTTTTCGTTTGATCACTTTTGGGTAAAAAAAAGTCGTCAGCCACATACCCATCATATTGCCACTTTTTGGACCATCATGATCCTACACATACCCTCTTGTATATCTTGGTTTACCACTTGCAGATTCTAGATTCAATGTGAAACTCTAAACTAGGGCTAAATCACCCATCCTGGCATATGAGTCCCAATGTGCATCAAAAGTCATAATTTCAGGATTGCAAACCTTGTTTTAGGCATCTCTAGTTTTCTAGGTGCCCCTCTATTCATTCTCAATTTATCATTTTGATTTTAAGTTTCATTTCCTAGGTTGCATAGCTAGATTTGCATATCATTTTCATTTCTTTCTTTCTAAGCCATTGCTTGGTGGTGAACCCCCATTTATTTAATCACACCTAAGGAGACCTTATAACAACCCCTTCTCTCAATTGCATCATTAGGTTGAGATATCTGGGGTTTCATTGAATGAACTAAGAGCGAAATAGGAAAGAGGACTCTCCCCCCCTCTCATTTTGGTGTTCCATCTCCTAAAAGTGGAGCACCCAATTTCCTTTAGTTCACCTATTAAAAATTATTTTGTATCATCTGGGTATTAGAATAAATAAGATATTTGACAACTAGAATCAAAATACTAATTTTTTTAGTACTGAAATTTTTAAAGAATCAATTTTTAAGTATTTTGAATTTTCAGTCGAACTGTGACAAATTCTAAAAATAAAGAAAAAAATTTCCACTTTTTAAACATTTTATAGACCCAAATTCTTGCACTTACACACATTTCTCTTTGTATGAGATGTCCTAAACGAATTCAATCCAACAAGGAATGTATATTTAAATTATAGTGATTTATCATTTTCTTTTATCCATTTTCCTTTATTGGACCTAGGGTAAGCACTCTTTCTCAACATCATCATAGTCATTTGTGGAGATCAAAACACTAAAATTAGGTTTCACTGAGGCAAGCCCATCTATGAAATGAACCTTCTTCCCTTGTCTCTCTTGCAAGAAACATGTTTGAGGTGGATTAAATATGATTGAAGAATTTGAAGCATCCGTTCCTGGATCAAGCATTCAAACACCTTTTATGAAATTAGGGAAAAGTTGATAACTTGTAACTTATCACACTTTAAATCTAGATTTTCATAGTCAAAGACCTACAAACCATGTTGTTCCTACACATGTTCTTAGATCTAAGAATTCATCATCGCCAACCTAGGGTTCCAAACACCTCTATCCAATTAGATCAAACTCAAATTCATACCACAAGTTCTTCTCTATCGAATTTGCTTAGATATGCTTTTAGTTTCTATATTTTCATTCTATACTTTTCACGATCTATAATAGTTTGTCTCTTTGGCATTAAGTTACATAATAGGTAATATAAATTTTCATATTCTCTTAGTAAATCCAATCATTTCAACTCTACCACAAAAAGGTACCAAAGATCTTGACCAACTATTTTGGCTCTTCCTTGAGGAAAATAGCCAAATAGTTTCTTTTGGTCAATTTTATGTCTCCCAATATTCAATGGTGGAATCTAAGATGAGACATAGATCCCATTTCACCAACATCAAAATTTTGTGAAACTAATGTGTCCTACACTGGAATATTTTTGCTTTTTGCATCTTTCATTTTGTAACATAATTGAACATTAGGTTATTTTGAGTTTTTTTATTCATAAGTATGCATATCATGTGTAAATTGTGAAACTATAAGAATTTCAATACAATATTTGCATAAAGAATAAAGAATAAAGTATTGTAGTGTAGAAAAATAAAGAATGCCTTATTTGGTCCTATTTTGCATCCACAAGCCTTATTTAAAGCATTTCTTTGAGGATAACCCTGATACTTATCTAATGACCAATCATAATTCATGTTTTTGTGTTGTGTTCTATATCTAGTGATCTAGGACTCATACACCACCTTTGGCATATGGGTCCCACCTAGGTTTTAGGGCTTAATTCTAAATATTGAATACAACTTAACATTTCTCGAAATTTGTGTCCCAAGCTTAGGCTACTAGGACTCATATGCCCCAACTTGTGTATGAGTCCCACTAAACAACTTGGACTTATTTTGAATTAAATTATTGACAATATTTTATTCTCTTAGATGTGATGTCAGCTTGTAGTGTTGTAATTTTGGGAAATTTGGCATAAACAAGTATAAATACAAGATTATTTCACATAATTTCACCTAAGCAATCCTAACAAGAACTAAGCTTTCAAGAATTCTAGCAATCCAAGAGTATTCAAGAGCATTCAAGAGTTAATTATCAATAATTTTGAGTAATGTTCAAGATTCAAGCATCATGTCAAAGTCATCATGCATCATGTGTTCTTTTGAGATAATATTTGTGATGTAGGTTTTCATGATAAAAGCAAGCATTCAAGACAAATATTTAAGCATTCAATCAAGAGTCAAGATCCACATCCACTGGAGCCATTCCACACAAGTTTGTAACCTTTATTACAAGGGTTTCATGAGTTGCAACATTGTGTATTGTTCATTCATCATTCCTTCATTCTATTTCATTTCATTTCAAGGTTTGATTACCAAAATAGGGTTAGAACAAGGCAAACCCCTATCCACCAACAAATCAACATTTTTTCCTCTTCATGTGTGATTGTAGATCTAGGTGTTTTGAGAATTGAAGATCCTTTAATGACAAAGTTGTAAGATTGAGGAAAGTTGTAAAAGTTGTCAAGAAGTTATCATATTCGTAGAAACTCACCTACAAATCAGAATTCAGAATTTTCAAACTTGAAGATTGGACAAGACAAAAGTTATAGAAGATCACTCAAGAATACAAAAGTTTCAATCAAGCCCTAATACTGGGACTAAATTTCCACCTTGGGTGTATGAGTCCCAGTATACCTATTTTTAGTAGTTTTCTATAGATCTTGGTTTGCTAGTAGAAAATTCCAAATTCAGCATGGAAACCCTAGCTAGGACTAAATCGCGTAGTCTAGCATATGAGTCTTATTGCACATCAAGATCAAAATACTTCAGTGTTTTCAAGTCTTTCTTTGTCATCTTAATCTTCCATGTTCTTCTATGTTCATCCTCATTTTTCTATTTTGATTTTAAGTTTCATATTCTAGGTCATATAGTTAGATTTGCATACTACTTTAATTTCTTTCTTTCTAAGAATTTTCTTAACTTTGTGAACCCCCATTTAATCACATCTAAGGATACCATCCTAAACCTAGTCCATTACACATTCAAGTCAATTGTTTGAGTGATCTTTGTTTCCTTTAATGAACTAAGAGTGAAAAAAGTCTCTTAGTTCCATCTCTTAAAAGGTGGAACCCTATTTCCTTGTGTTCAAGTATAAAAAAAATTATCTTAGCACTTTAGAAATAAATTCAATTGATTATCATGTTTTGAATTCCAGGAATATTCATGTTTTTAGTAATTTAAAATTATTTTCTCCTTCAAATTATTTTAAAACTCTAAATATATGCATTTGTGTACCTATCATAAACAATTTAGGGACATTTCAAGTGGTTGAGTTCTATTAGGTTTTAGATCTAGGTTTGCATGGTCTAAGATCTAGAGATATTGTCCTAGTTTCTCATGTTTTTAAACCTTAAAAACTTCCAATTATAGAAAAGGAACCTAGCATCCTTGTCCTACCATTTTTCATTAGATTTTAGTGATAGTTTCATCACTGTGAATTCTATATTTTCTCTATCTCTGTTGATATGCTTTATAATAGCATAATTTGTTTGTAATTTTCTTCCTTTAATCTTAGGAGAATTTGTGTTTCTGGAATCGTTTAGACTGATTTATGATCTTTACAACTTAGTGTTCCATATCAAACACTCTTACATGAGATAAAGAAATATACTTATGGTGTCTCATGGTCATATTAGTTTTGGTGTAGAGCATGAAGCCATTAACTCTTTTACTCAAGGAGCCATCACATCACAAACATTCTTTAATCCTACTCCTATTCCCACTTTACCAACGTCCACTTCATCATAATTCATTCAACTATACTTCAACATTTTGGAAACTATTGTTGCATATTTTCCTAAAGATAAATTCCAAAAGTTAGAAAAAGACTTCAAAAGTCTCCAATTACACTTAAGTACTAAAGCTTTAGGCTTAAAATTGTCCCTCCAAGTGAACAATCTTAAAAATTTGATCAATTATTCATAAGGAATAGAAATGTTATGCAACCCAGATCATATAGTGGATCACAATACCCTCTCCCATAATCAAATCTTCTATTCCCACTTTCACTCCTCCCAACATAGCTTTCGCTACACAATATAGTAATGGTCTAACACTAGTTTTTGGGTTTTATGTGGAAATCCTTATAAAAAAAATTCACCTCTACTACACTCCCATTTACTTCTCCAAATATTAATCCCCTCTTTAACATTCACAATAATCGTACACATTCTACAAAGACTCAAAACACATCACCAATCGATCCCATCATAATCCAACTCTTGTAGAGTATGTTTTCATTACAACAAAATATTTCTATCATGAATCAAATTCAACCCCATTCTAATCCTCCAACATACCTTACCCATATCCCATTATAATTTTCCATCCTAAAAATACCACTCCAACAAAACATTATAATACCACATTTTGAGAAATATAATGGGAAAGGAGATCTTAACAATCATGAATCCAAATTTATTGTTGTATCTAGTGATTTCCTTTTTTAGGATGTTCTCTTAGCCAAAAAAAATCCACATGCATTTAAATACATCGCTTTGTATTGGTCATTCTCATTTCCAAATAATTCAATCACCTTTTTTTTTCAACTTGTCAACGAATTCCTTCAAATTTTGAAAAAATCCTTTTGAAATCCAAAGGATAAGAAAGATCAAACTTCTAGAAAATTGGTTTTTGAAGATAACTATTAGAAGATAAGTTTATATAAATTTTTATTTTTGTGCACTTTGTCCTTTTATGTTTCATTTCAAACCATTTATATGAGAGACTATAATGAACATTACACATTTTAATTTAGGTAATTCATGAATTAATATCTTTTAATACTCAAAGAGAGTGTGTGTATAGTCTTATCTCACAGTCTTACATGATGTTGAGAGTTATAAAAACCACTTTTCCATTTCATTTTTATTGGGCCTATCTACAAATTTCATCATGCTACAAGATGACCTTAACTCTAGTGTTCTAATAGATTATAAATAGCAAGGGTTGAATAAAAGAACATGCCTCTTGGAATTTGTATCTAATTTATTTAGGCTAAAATCATAAGAAAATTACCTTGTGAAAGTGAAGAAGGGTCGATTACCCCCTTCTCCTATTTTTTCGACATTGTTACACTTTGAAAATCATAGATTGGATCTCGTATGTCCCTGTGACATATAGAGGATTCCCTTAAAAATATTGTATAGCCTAGGTTGAGTCCTTTATCCATATTTTGATCTGGTACAAAGGATGTGGATCATACCCTAAGGTTACTCATAAAATACTTCCATGTAATGCGATAGAATTAACTAACATTAATATTTTGGAAAACATTGGTAAGTGATGCTACACTTTTCTATGTGCTAGTGATCCCTCTCTATTAATTAATAGGTAGATAGTACCAACTATGGGATCACACTAGGATTCACTCCCACTTGATTAATTTTAGGATTATTCTTGTGTCTTCCATGCTTATTATTATTAGATAAAAGTCTCCAAACTTAGGAAAAATGAGGACCTCATCCTTTTGAGCCTTAGAATTTTTTAATATTCTACCTTTTTCTTGGTTTATGTTTTAAAGTACAAAAATCCAAAAGAAAATGAATAAATAAAAAATCAAAAGGGTATTTGAATCCTTATATTTACCATGAACTAGAGTTTACAACTGAAACATCATCTAAAAGATTAAAAATTGAAGGACCTAGCCAAGAAAATGGACTCACATCCCACACAAGCCAAGGAAAATTTAATATTCAAAGGAAGGAAAAATATAATTATCAATGAAGAAGAAAACACCATGATACCTTTAGATAGAATCTAATTCCCATATCAAGCCGACTATAATGACTATGATAAAAATGATGATGCGAGTCTTTTCAATCACCCATTGTATGACCCCTATGAGGATAATGAGAGTCTTGTTTATCACCCATTGTAAGACCCCTATGGAAATAATGAGGAACTTGTGAATCACGAAATGTATGACCCCTTTGAAAACCAAAACATAGAGTATATTTCCTTAAGTGTCATCTATCCATGTTCAAAGAATCCAAAATCTCTATTCAACCATCTATTTACCATTAATACCAACAACCCACAATACCTAATCACCCATCCATCTACCATCCATACCGACAACCCAAAAAATTCTAACATACTTACCAACAACCCATAAACAATAGTTGCCTATCCATATACTCTCAATACAAATAAGCCTAAACATTCCAACCTAGTTACTAATAATCTACTTACCAAAAACCCATAATCCCTATTCATCCATCCATCTACTCTAAATATCAACAACCATTTAACACAATCAATACCATTAATCCTCAAAAATATCAATTATTCATCTTCATCCCAACCTTGACAAGGGAAACTAATCTTCAAAACAACCCTTATCCAAAATTCCTATTCCCATCCATATCTTAAATCATCATCCCCACCACCAATTCAAGAAAATATGCTACCCTCCATCTCCTATCGTAATCTTTCATCCTCTAAAAATTGTAATCCATGCCATTCTAATCCAAAATTTCATTCAATAAAGACAATTTTAGGAATTTTGTGCAAGGAATAATAACAAAGGATCTTAAACTCCAATACAAAAATAAGGTAATGTTATTTCACCCCATATCCAGTCCTAGTCCATCCAAATATATTACTAACTATGAAAATTCCAAACCCCTCAAACACAAAAAATTCATTAATTCCAATATCCATAAGTATAGAAGGACCCCATCCAATCCATTCGAACAAAAATTTAATCCTCCCTTATAACATCCAGGAAAATTTACATGTCTCAAGAACTTGGTCAAAATCATGCCCAAATGTTGAATAACCTAAATAAAGATACTAATGATGAAAAAGATGAAGAGTTGTGCCATAGAAAAAAGTACCCTTTGCTTGACATGGGAATAATTCATTATAAGATGGACTTGATGAGGCCTTGATTTAGGTAGTGTGAGGCCATTTTATGCATCCACACTAGGTTTTGGACCCTTTCAAATGCATTTAATGATGTCTTGTAAAGGTGTTGTAAAGTCTTGTAAAGGACTTTCACACTTTTCTAGACTTAATGAACCTATTTCTCCCTAATTCAACATTATAATTTTTTTTTAGTAATATTATTACATCAATTTAGAAGGCTTGTAAAACAAACTTAATGATAAACTAGTGTTGTAATGTGTTTCACACATTCACATTGGATCTTGTGCCTTCCTAGGCTATGTGGACCTCATTATAGTGTTATAAAGTGTATTTAACCACACTTTCACATTGAATTTTTTGTCCTTGTCCCTAATTCACCTTTACATTGATCATTAATAGTCCTCTATTAACCAATATTGTGCATCCCGAGGCATAAATTGATCAAATACCCGACAAGGTTGCATTTTAGACATTATTTCCTTATCTCTTGGCATCTAAGTTGTCAAAGCATCCCCTATGGGACTTATTAGGCATGCATGGGGAATCAGTCCCATCTAGTTGGGACCCATTCACCATGTGTGGTGAATGAGTCCCATTTGGCTCAATTTTGACTTTTAAGTGGGCAAAAAGTGAAATTTGAGTTTAATATTGCTTCATGTCAACCTGTGATGAATTATTATAGGTAAAATAGATAAATTTCCTATAAATACAAGTCGTTTAACTCATTTGAACACATCTATTATCTCTTATCATTCATTCATCCATCATTCTTCAATCTCAAGTCAAGCAACTTAGGGTTCTATCATTGCAAGACATCAAGAAAGCTCCTAAAGACATTCAAGGGCTGAATCTTCATCCATTGCTGTAGAAATCCAAGATCAAACATCATGGCAAGGTAATATATTCCATTATTGCATGTTTCATTCTATTCTTTCATCATTTTGGTTTAATTACCTAAAAGGGGTTTGATCAAGGAAAACCCCCATGCCCTAACAATCAACATTTCTTTGTCTCTTCTTATGTGTTTGAATATTTGGGACCCTTGGAAGCTTGGAATTCATCGAAGATCAGGTTTCAAGGTTGCTCAAGCCTTTTCCTCATTCAATAAGTCAAAATATCAGCAAAAAGACATCTTTAGACTTGTAAATAAGACTTTCAGAAGCAGACACCTATAGGGCATCAAAGTGCATATTGGAAGCTTCAGAATCCACCTTTGAAGATCCAAAAATTCAAAAGTGGACTCATTCGCCATGGGTGGTGAATGAGTCCCACCCCAAGGTCAGTTTTTGGATTTTTACATTTTTAGATACCCTTTTGTCAAAAACAAGTTTTGGTATAGTTTGACAGAATTGGTACTGATTCGCCTAGAATGGTGAATTAGTCTCTCCAAGATTGAAATCAACATTAGCAGTGTTTCAGAAGCAATTTCTAGCCTCCTTCAAGCTTTCAGGTGCACACTTTAAGTTTCATTCTTTTTTTCTTCGCTTTGCATTCATTTCTAGTTCATTGTTGCATTACACAATGTGCTTTCAAACAAGTCATATTTCTTACTTTTGCATGTTTTATCAATCAATCTTATCAATTAGTTGCACTTAGATCATCTCATTTAGTCACATAAGCATCATACATAACATAATTTGAATGAACCCTTTATCATTTTTGGCCTAAGATCTCTCCTTTTAGGTGAAAAACCCTAGATCTTGAGTTAGGGAGTCTTGTGGGTGCTAAAAGTCTATGGTTCATTTTTGTGAACCTACTTTTCAAATGCTTTAGTGATTGATTTGAATTCCTTTCATCATCATAGGTCTAGCTTGCATTAGGGCTTGGATGATTCATTTGCATGCTAGGTTTCAAATTTTGCATTAGTAAAAAGTGCATTTAGCTTACATTTTTGGCATCTAATTTCATGCAAATTTTATAAAATTCTGAATTTTTCATTTAGCTCTACATCAAAACACTTTGAACACATCAAAATCCATCAAAAAATTCTAAAAATTCTAAAAAATGTCCATACTAGGACTCATTCACCACCTGGGGCGAATCAGTCCCTTTTGACCCTTGAAACTGCATTTTATAGAACTCAGAACTCTGTTTTAAGTTTTTGTTTGGTGCCTTAACCTACCTATATCAGTTAGTTGCATTTTTGTTACATGCATTTCATCAAATCTAGCTTAATTTAGCTCATTTCATGCATGATTTAAATTTCAAGTTTGTATTCTAATATTGATACATAACATAATTAGTCAATTATTCTCTGAAAGATTGCATTTCATTTCAGCCTTTTATATTGCATTTTGAGTTAGCATAGATTGTTCTTTCAAAATTTTAGTTACAATCTTCTCCAAATTTGCAAATTAAAAGTTAATTCATAAAAATGTTAATAATTGATTCAATGCATTCCCTGGTTATGAAAGTCTCTTAGTGCAAGAGGGTGAAAATGACAATGTTAACCTTAAACTCACACCCCCTCCTATCTCTCTATTTGTGTGGATGATGCGATAGAAGAGAATACAAACATAGATAACCATGATGATCATATTTGTACTTCTCCCAATCCCTCTCCTTTTAGTGATGAAGGTATCTTGGTGAAAGAAGAAACACTCATTGACAATCATGAAGGTCTTGTTTGTCCTTCTCATCCTCCCCTTTGGGAAGAGATTTTAGCACAAGAGCATGAAATCATAGACACCTTCTTACACATCACCTTACCTAATTTCCATTGTGTGGATAACCTTGAGGAAGATGAAATTATAAATGATGAGGATATGTTAGTTTACAAAAATCCTCTATATGATCCTTCCCCTACCTCTCCTATTTTGGATGATATTAGGGAACAAAGAAATGAAGTCATAAATTATCCTGATAATCACATTTTTTAGTTCTCCTAGTATCTCTCCTAATTGTGACGAAGATACTTTGTTGTTAGAAAACATAACCAATGAGAGTCATGCGAATCTTAGTTGTCCCCTTTCACCTAAGGAAAACTTTATTGAGAAAAACAATTCAATCATTGATCATCCTCATACTTGTGATGAAGTCCTTTTAGGAAAACCAACCTTAGAATGTCAAGAAAATTTGGTTTGTAGTTCTCCTCAAAACCCTTCTCCTAGGAAGGATATCATCATGCAAGACAAAAACCACCATAATGATATGGACTCTCACTTGTTAAGGGATGTTAACATTATTCAACCCCAACTTATCCTTTGTCCCCCTCCCATAAACCTCCACCTCAAAACAAACCCAAATTTACTCTCTACCCACCTTCACACAAACAAAAAACTCAACATAAACCTCAACTTATTCTTTACCCACCTTCACATAAAATTCACCCCTCTAACCAACCCTGATACACCCTCTACCCCCCTCAAATCAATGTGTTGCATAAATATAGTAATGATACTATTGATCATACATATAACACTCCAAATAATACACAACCACTGCAACCAACCCCAATCTCTCTACCTTTACCTAATCCGCCTAGTGCCCCTCACTTCATCCCACATACAAACCTGAGTATGATCTTGTTCAACAACTTAAGAACACTCTTGCTAAGATCTCATTATGGGAACTTATTCAAGCCTCTCCTCACTATCACAACATGATCCAATCTACTTTGAAACAAGTTCATGTCCCTTCTAATGTGTAACCAACTAACATCGTAGCCATAATCCAAGGAATAAATACTGACATTGTTTTCTGCCAAAGTCAACTTCCTCCTTTGGAAGTGCAAAAACAAAATGAAGCTTTTATGATTATTGCTCAATACAAATGAACAAGGTTTGAGAGAACTCTTATTGATACTAGTTTTCTCTTAACATATGTGGAGTAACCATTCTTGATAGACTTGGTATCGATAGATAAACCATCCAACCTGATTCTTTATCCATTAAGGGATTCAACAATGTAAGCAAACAAATGCTTGGTGTGATCACTTTACCTCTTACAGTTGGAGTGGCCACATTAGATACACCAATCCATGTTATTCCTAATGATATTTCATATGACCTTCTTCTAGGAAGGTTATGGATTCATGCAATGAATGGTGTTCCTTCCACTCTTCATCATAAAATGAAATATATCCACAACAACCAAGTTTACACACTCAACACTAAAGATAAGCCTTATAGTGTCTTAAAACTCAAGCAAAACAATGAGAACCCCTTGAACACATTAACACCAACTACACAAGTGAAACCCGCACACCACAAGGACAAAAGACAACATAGTGAACAAGCCACAAAGATATTAGACAATGATTGGGGTTCCTTGGATTTCGAACATGACTTCATGGGCGATTACAAAATCATCCACAAAAATTCCAATAAGGACAATGACACACAAAATTCAGATGACCCTTTGAAAGCATCCACCTCAACCACTTTAGATAACAAAGCAAACTACACAACAACCTTTGACAAACACAATAATGAACAACCACCTGATTCCAAAGCAATGAAACAACTTTATGGAAAAGGGTATGAACTCATAAAACAACAAGGATATAGTGGAAAAGAATGTGGTGCATGAGAACAAGGTATCTGCAACCCTATAGAGCCTCACACATAACACACAACTCATGGTATTGGTTATTGTACTTTGTCCACACCTTCACTCAACATCAAAAATAACACAACACATTCCTAAATCATCCTTAACAACTAGTGGTATTGAACATCATCCTTTACCAAACATGCAACACACAAATACACCTTCGCTTAATGTCAATGTCATCTCACAAAATCTTCATGATTTGAATTCGTTAGATTTTATACCTTCCTATAATGGGAAGAATAAAATCTCACAACCTAGAGACACTTGTGAAAGTATTCAACATATACTTCTAAGCAAGATGTATCTTTGCCACCAACCAAAAAACTACCTTCTACCATTGATCAAGTGGATATCTTGTCGAGACTCCTCCAAGATCACTTGATCACCCTCCCTCCAAGAACTCAAAAAAATTTCCCTTCCAAGACCTCTTTTTGTGTATATCATTGAGTTCACAGTCACTCCACTAATGAATGTCAGGCTTTGAGTCATAAAATCAAACATTTTCAGGAGTTTGGTATGCTTCCCTATGTGGGGGAACCTCATTCCTCTAATTGCTATTGATTTTCACTCTAGCATGCATTTCATTAATCATTTTGGCTCACCTTTTTCCTACACTCAGTGGGGGAAAGGGGATCGATAGCCTTTTCCTTATATGTCACTTGTGGTTTCCTCCTTTGGGATAGTCATTAACCTCTCATGAATACATAAGAGCAAGTTTGGGATGTGGATGACATTCCTTAGGTTGGCTCGCATATGATATACCTCTCTCTTTCATTGCATAGCTTATCAGAAACATATGAATTGGCATAGGGCTTTTCGAGTAAGCTCTCATGTATTCTTCTTTCTCTTCTACTTTAAAGCAATTGCTCATAGTACGGGTGCTCGTAATTGCTTTAAATTGGGGGTATACATCACCACTAACATTTCATTACATAATTTTTTTCATGTGATTCCCTCTCTTGGAAGCATTAGGTACAATGTTACCTAGGATGAGACCTTACATTTTTTCTCTCTTGGAAACAAGATGAGATCATTTGCACTTTTCCTCTCTTCGCAACATTGAACATGATGTTCCCTAAGGGGTATGTGTAGGATAATGATGGGCCAAAAAGTGGCAATATGATGGGTATGTGGCTGACGACTTCTTTTTTACTCAAAATTGATGAAACAAAAAGGGTTTTTAAAGGAGATTTTCAGATTTCCACCAATATAAATTATTCTTTACTTTGAATTTAATAAGTAATTATTAGTCATTTTCTATTTGAATTACGACTAAAGTCCTGATTGATAGGCTGATTGAAAAAAATCTATAGCTTTCAAATGGTATCACATTTTTTGAATCCAAAAAATGTGTCACATTGCATCCTTTACATACTATAGGATTAAAAAAAGAAAAATTGAATTTTATGAAGTTTTGACCAAGCTAAGGTGGTCAGACATACGAGCTTTTTATATTTTTTAAAAGTCATAAAAAAAAATTCATAATTAATTATTTACTTGGAAACAAATTACAAAAAAATATGCATCACATTAGTACATGAGTCCTCTACTTATATCTAAAATCTTATAAAAAAATATTATCATTTTATTGTGGTTAGGGTGGTCAGACAGACACCTACTTATTTTTTTCCTGAAATTTAAGCACTACTACATTGAAATTTTAAATTTTCACCAAATAGATTTTTTTATTTAAATAAGCCTAGTAGTTTAGAAACTACATTCAATTTTCTATAGATTCTATTCTTACATATTTTTGAAATAATATAGATAACTTATTCAAATTTTTACGTCAAGTTGCCTAACTCTGATTTTTCTGAATTTTTGGCCACTTAAGGGCCTATTTTTTCCATGATGATCATGCACATACCCTAAGATGAGACATTGCACAAATTAAGCAGAATCCCTTTGAACAATCCTTACACTATTCTTCATTAACAATGTCTATGAGTGTCAAGCATATGAATCTTTGCTTACCTCATAGATCTCGCAAATCATTTTCCTTTGTGGCACCTTGTTAAAGTTATCAGGAGTTATTAATTTGATATGGTTGAGTGGGAAGCCCACCTAGTGGCATGAACTTTCCCCATAGCCACCTTTATGTTTGTGAGTGCATACCAACTAGCATATGTTTCTCACCTTTTTGGATTTCTCACCCCATAAACAACCAAAATTTTTGTGGTCCTAGAGTGAGTATGTTGTGGACTTCTCACCCCGCAGATGACCTGAAGTTCTATGGCCCCAGAGTGAGTACATCTTTTTCACCCCATCTTTCTTTTAGTTCTCGCCATTGCATGATTTTGTATCTTGATGGTTTCACTTAGGATCTTCAATCTTGGGGGCTTGGTCACCTCCTTTAATATTTGTCATTCTTTGTCATCTACATCTATACATGTGGATCTCTCTTGAATGTCTACTTTAGTGTGAGTTTGAAGCAAGTTCACCCTCTCACTAAAGTGGGGGATAAATGTGTCATAGAAAAAAGTACCCTTTGCTTGACATGGGAATAATTCATTATAGAATGAACTTAATGAGGACTTCATTTAGGTGTTGTGAGGCATTTTGTGCATCCACACTAGGTCTTGGACCCTTTCAAATGCATTTAATGATGTCTTGTAATGGTGTTGGAAAGTCTTGTAAGGGACTTTCACACTTTTCTAGACATAATGAACCTATTTCTCCCTAATTAAACATTATAAAATGTGTTTAATAATATTATTACATCAATTTAGAAGGATTGTAAAAAAACTTAATGATAAACTAGTGTTGTATTGTGTTCCACACATTCACATTGGTTCTTGTGCCTTCCTAGGCTATGCAGACCTCATTTTAGTGTTGTAAAGTGTATTTAACCACACTTTCACATTGAATTTTGTGTCCTTGTCCCTAATTCACCTTTAATAATCATTAATAGTCCTCTAGTAACCCATATTGTGCATCTCGAGGCCTAAATTGATCAAATACTTGACAAGGTTGCATTTTAGACCTTATTTCCTTATCTCTTGGCATCTAAGCTGTCAAAATAACCCCTGTGGGACCCATTTTCCATGCATGGTGAATTAGTCCCATACAATTGGGACCCATTCGCCATGTGTGGTGAATGAATCCCATTGGGCTCAATTTTGACCTTTGAGTGGGAAAAAAGTGAAATTTTAGTTTGTATATTGCTTCGTGTAGGCCTATGATGAGGTATTAATGGGTACAATAGATGAATTTCCTATAAATAGAAGTCTTTTAACTCATTTTCACATCTATTATCTCTTATCATTCATTCATCCATCATTCTTCCATCTCAAGTCAAGCAACTTAGGGTTTTATCATTGCAAGATATCAAGAAATCTCCTAAAGACATTCAAGGGTCGAATCTTCCTCCATTGCTGCAAAAATCCAAGATCAAACATCATGGAAAGGTAATCTATTCCATTATTGCACGTTTCATTCTATACTTTCATCATTTTGGTTTAATTACCTAAAAGGGGTTTGACCAAGGCAAACCCCCATGCCCTAACAATCAACATTTCTTTGTCTCTTCTTGTGTGTTTGTAAATTTCAGACCCTTGGAAGCTTGGAAGTCATCAAAGATCAAGTTGCAAGGTTGTTAAAGTCTTCTCCCCATTCAATAAGTCAAAATATCAGGAAAAACTCATCTTCAAACCCGTAAATCAAAGTTTCAGAAGTAGACACCTATAGGGAATCAAAGTGCAGATCGGAAGTTCAAAATCCACCTTTGAAAATCCAGAAATTCAAAAGTGGACTCATTCGCCATGGGTGGCGAATGATTTTCACCCCAAGGTCATTTTTTGGATTTTTACATTTTTAGATACCCTTTTGTCAAAAACAAGTTCTAGTACAGTTTGACAGAACTAGGACGGATTCACCCAAAATGGAAAATGAGTCCCTTTAGGCTTAAAAATCAACATCAGTATTGTTTCAGAAGAAATTTTCACCCTCCTTCAAGCTTTCAAGTGCACACTTTCAGTTTCATTCATTTTTGTTTAGCTTTGCATTCATTTGTAGTTCATTATTGTATTACACAATGTGCTATCAAACAAGTCATATTTCTTAGGTTTTGCATATTTGATCAATCATTCTTATTAATTAGTTGCACTTAGATCAACTCATTTAGTCACATAAACATCATACATAACATAATTTGAATGAACCCTTTAGCATTTTTTGGCCTAAGCTCTCTCGTTTTAGGTGAAAAACCCTAGAAGAGTTAGGGAGTCTTGTGGGTGCCAAAAATCTACGGTTCAAGAACCATCATGCACCCCATTCAAAATATTTGATGTCAATGATAATAAAATATTTGATCAAGATCCCATCTATGATCATGATATCCTTTATAATCCAATCTTTGATCAAAATCTTATTTCTGATCAGGAGACCCATGTTGATCTAATAATTGATCAAGTTCAACCAATGATGGAGAAATCCAAGATGATTCCATCATCGACCTCTTTACCATCCATTATAAAAATAAATAAAGTTCATCTAATCCATGTAATCTAAGTTCACTTCCATTTCCCAAGATAATACACAATTTTCCTCCATTATACAAAAATAATTTTTTTAAAAGTCATGGAAAAAACAAAGAATGATGGTACAAAAGATACCATAGATCACATGAACATTCAAAATAATGACGAGAAAACAAGAATGAACAAGGATAAATTTATACAAATCACATAGAAAGCCACTAGATATGAATTACAAATGCTCTGAAAGAGGTGTGGAAGGTCAATTAAGAAAAAAATGGGATTTTTTCATATATATGAGGTCAATTGGTTGGTCAATCATTTAGAAGATGATGTTGTTTGTGCAACAAAGGCCTCAATGGAGAAGTGATTGCCTCAAATAAACTATGCATCTTCTTATAAAGATCCAAACATGACTGAAACAAAACCTATGAATGAAAGATAAATCGTCGGATATTATAGTTGCAACTGTCTTGGTAGACATGTACACAAAAAGTGGAAGTATTAGCAAGGCACATGAACTTTTTGACAAAATACCTAAAAAAAATCTTATCTCATGGATTGCAATGACTGCAGAATATGTACAAAATGGATTTGTTGAAAAGGCTTTAGACTTTCAAGAAAATGCAATTAGCAAGTGTAAAGAAATATTCCAAAATGAATTGTTTTAAAAATATTTAGAAACTTTCAAGAAAATGCAATTGGCATATGTAAAGCCAAACTCCACAAGTTTATCCAACATTCTCCTTGCCCATGCCAAAATAGGAGCATTGGAATAGGGTATGAACATCCATCAAAGCATAAAGACCTTATCTCTCCCTCTCCTTCTCTTCATATCCCTCACATTCTCCACCTCTGTCTCCATCTCCATTTCCATCTCTTTCCTTTCATGGGATCATGTACATCATCCACTTTTTCCTTCATGCCCTGGGAGCTTTTGGTTAAGAAGACTGCCCAACTTATACAGTGGTTGTGAGGGTTACCCAAACATAACATAATTATATTATTTAGTAAGTCAATTGTTTGCCTTAAAAAACATGAAAGAAATGGATACAAAGAAATATAAAAATCATTACGAGGAGGCAATGAACAA
>VDFB02016982.1:72652-141959 GCA_007258455.2 Sequoia sempervirens | reverse complement strand
CTCTTTCATCTTAGCCAAAGTCAAGACTGCTTCTTGCTCTTCATCACTTGACCCATAGTCAACTAATGACTCAATTCTTTGTTTCTTAGCAGGAGGCTCATCAGTTGGAGATGGAGGAGATGGATGTATTGGTGATAGAGGTAGTGTATGTGATGTGGAGGTTATGGATGATGGTGGCTAGGGTACAGATGGTGGAGCTGATTTCTCTTCTTGAGCCTTTTTATACAATTCATCAAATTTACCAAGGACCAATCATATCCTTTTCAACAAATCTGGTTCCTCAACAAAGAACCCCTTGAACTTATTATCTTTTTCTTTCTTCTAGTCCTCCCATCTCATCATCATTAACCATCTTTTCCTTGTTTCAAACACATCTACAAAATATACCAAGTTTCTTATTACATCCTCTTCTGGATCAAATGCATGTGTTATCGCCCTCTTTGTAAGCAGGGTCCTTCTGATACTGTTGATGTGACCCTCTGGATCACATACTCTCTCTTTTCCTAATCTGAGAGCAAAATTGGCTCTTATGAATCTTTGCACTTCTTCCAACATATTTGAACCAACTGATAACTCCTCAAAAACTGTCAAGTTAGGCAAGAAAGTCCCCTTTCTCTGATTATTCATGAGATCATGCTCCATCTAGAGCATTTTCCACATAAATTCTAAAAACAATACTCTACTAGGCACAAATTTTGGTAAAATATGAGGGGCCTGATCACAACCATACACCCTAATGATGGTATATTGTGGCATTAAAAACCAATCAGCATAGTTGTGTGTGAAACCCTTGTTTGGTTTGTATTGCATGGGTCTCATGACCTCAATTAAAGATTGTGGTAGCATCAGTGTAGGAAAACCAAAGGGAGAAATTAGTCTGATCACAAAGTCATCCCTAAACACAACAAAGTCACCTTCAGTGCACCTACTATCCCAAACATAGCACCAATTTTGCACTCGGAGCATAACTCCATTTTCATGTGTGCTCAACTTCATCCTTTTAGTCCACTTTGTTTCATTTTGAAATAGAATTAAATGACATAGTAGGGAATATTTTTTGAAAGTTATAGGGGCCTTAACTTCCCTAACCTGTAACAGACCTTCATGAATTTGTTCTTCAATGATAGAAGAAAAATAAAACTTCACATTGGATTCAGGATGTTGGATAATCATTTCCATCCTCATCAATCCAATTGACATATTGTCTTCAACATCAATTCCAAGAATCTGACATAGTGCATAGTAGGTGTTTTTGAAATAGGTTTGAAATTCAGATACTGGAAAGGGTTTAACTTTTGAAGATGGAATAGGAAGGACTCTATTCTTGTCACCCCTTTTAATGTGTAGGGGGAGTTCATCAATTCTATAAGTCCTTTTCAGTCTCTTGTACTCCTGCTCTAGCCTCCCCAAATCTATTTCTGTGACAACCTGCTTGTTTAGGTTAAAACACCTAATTATAACTTCCCTTGAGATATCTACCAGACATTGACCATCTGGGAGCCTGACAGCTTTCGACGGGGCATGATACCTACTGGCCAGAGCTCTAATTAGCTTGACATCAACAAAAACATTAGGAACTATCAATTTTCCCATGTCAAGAGTCCATGGGTTCGATATTGGGACCCTTTCATCTCTGTTCCTATAAAAATACCAATACAAATTCCACCCAGACTATGGAATTATTGGATCTCTACACCCCTGAGCTAAATATTTAAAGGCCCTCTTAGGACCTTTATCAACTAAACCAGGTAGCAGGGCAAGTAATGGCAACTGTAATGAAACTTTACTGGATTTTTCCTCTTTTTTAGTCCTACTTTTGTTTTCTTAGGCGCCATTGCTTAAAATTCAATGTGTGGTGAGTAAAGCTTACCTGGAATATCGCTTGTTCTGAAGAATCCTTTTGACTGTCACACCTTGAGCTCGCCTGTATTTAGCTTCTGCTACCACAAGTGAACAAATTCATAATCTGCCTTGTTTAATTCTCATATCATACCGCATTAATTCCCATATAAGTTCTATATCATTCAAATCCTTCACACCAAGTTGAATTTCATATTTTGATGCTGATTGATGTGACTGGCCTTCATTTAATGCTCCAACGACTGATTACCATGATACCGTGCATCATTCTTCGTTCCTCCGTAGTACCACGGTATATAGTATTTACTTGTTCTCATTATACTGCACTACCATGCACTTCCTTTGCCTCCTTGGTGGTACCACGGTGTATACTTAGTGCTTTACCTCATATACCGCTTTACCACAGGCCTCATTTTGACCCCCTACGGTATAGTGGTTCTCCCTTATGTTTGTTCTTGCTTCACCGCTCTACCACAAGCTTCATTCCGACCCTCTGCGGTATAGCAGTTCCCTTTGCTAATGCTGATGATGACCCCGCTTTACCGTGAGCTAGGTATCAACCCTTCACGGTATAGCAGTAATATAGTATATTGCTACCCTCTCACCACGCTACTATGAGTTACTTTGTTGGAGGCCACAATAAGGAGGTAAAAGGAAAGTCACATATGGGGTGATCAAGTATGGCAACAGTATGGCGGTAAAAGGATAATTTGACTTTGGATGGCAAAAACAAAAATTTTATGAAAATACTGAGAGAGACCCTTGATTTTATATGACAAAATCAACAAAATTTTAGATGAAAATTCTAGTTCCAACAACGGATCCAGTTGGGGATGAGTGATTTATTGATCACTGCAAGAATCTAGAATCTCTGGTTACTGACTAGGCCTTGAGATGGTATGGTGGAAAATGGAGTGGATGGAATGGATATGGAGATGGAAAATGATGAAGGTAGAGATGATCCTACACTACTGTACATGGAAAGAAAAGAATTTTTAATAAGGGACGCCTAGGATTGTCCATGTACTATCAAGTCCTAGTCCCTTTTCAAGTTTCCTAAACTATTGTGCATGGAAATAAATCTTTTTAAGAGGCCTGTTAAGAATTTTCCATGCACTGGAAATCCTTAAATCTCTGGTACTTCTGAAGAAAAGAAGTGCTTTAGAAATTGCCCATGTACAGGCAACTCTTTGTTTTCTCCAGACATATTCTGCAAGTAATATGAATCTTCTCCTCCTTTTCCAGTGAAAACAAAGGGCCCTAACCACAAGGCTTCAAATTTTCCATGCTTTCCCTTCTCCTGACACCTAGCATTCCACATCAGCACCAAATTATCTACCTCAAACTTCCTATTTTTGGCCTTTTTATCAAACAAATTCTTCATCTATGACTACAACTTTACATTTTGCTTTTGAGCCAGTCTTCTAATTTCATCAAGCTCTACTAGTTGCTTCATTCTTTCCTCCATTGGTTATGGGATGTCCAAATCTTCTTGAAGGATAAAATTGTAAACTGGCAAAAGATTTTGTAGAGGCATCCTGGCTTGAGTACGGTATATCAATTCAAAGGGAGATTTTCCAATTGCCTTCTTTATAGTAATCCTATCTACCCATACAACCATTCTTAACTTTGAGTCCCATGCCTTTTTGTTCCCATCCGACACCCTTCTTATGATCTTCAGGAGACTTTTATTGCTAGATTTTTCCTGGCCATTTGCTTGTGAATGGTAAGGAGTTGCATAAGAGATAGTGATGCCATATGTACTACAAAAATTGTTAAACTCATCATTTCTAAAACACATCCCATTGTATTTAATCAATCTTACTGGTGTACCAAACCTGGTGATGATGTTCTCCATTAAGAAATTGATTACTACTTTACTCTGCTATTTAAGCCGGTTTGGAATCAGCTTTACCCATTTCTCGAGGGAAATAACCTAGAGGCTAGCCCACATCCACTTAAGGTCCCCCACTTAACTTCTCGGTATTTCTCTCCAATAAAACCACCCCCACCACAGGAAGGGCCTTCTACTTAAAAGGTCTCGAAAGCAAACAAGGCTCCCCGAGATTTCCATCTTTCCCCGAACTTCGGGAAAGCCCAAGCACCTTCAGCATGAAAAAGGAATCATTAAATATCTTAGCCACACAGCCTACTCAGAATCTTACTTGCACCGCTGCATAATATAACTCCCACAAACCTTCATCTCCCCAAGACAAGTTCCACTGTGATTCATCTAGACATAGTAATAACATCCCATCCCTATTTTTCCAAAACAAATCACCCTCTATGAACACATACTTAGATGCTTGAAACTTCAAAGTTCTCCTCTAATTATCATTCAATCCTTTAGGGCACTTCATGTGTCTAAGGTAATACACAATATTTGTGTACCAAGAAGTATGTTCAATGGTTGCAACTACATTCTCCTCACTCTCTATATTACAGATTTGATTTGCTTCAATGTTTGTCTCTGTCATCAGCTTGGCCAAACCCTGTCCCCTTACTAACTTGGTAATTTGAATCTCCATGTCAAATTCTTGGATTTTATTAATCCATCTACATCTCTTCCCTGTTACCTCTTTCTGTGTCAAAATATCCTTCACAGCTGAATGTGGGACATAGGCAATTACTTTGGCTCCAACAAGATACGGTCTGAAAACCTTTGTTGCTTTGACTAGTGAAAAAGCTTGCTTTTCCATAATGTCATACTTCAACTCTGACCCCTGTAGTGACTTGTTGAAAAAGGATACAGGGTGCTCATGACCCTCATCATTCTTTTGTAACATGACAACTGCTATAGTATGGAATGAGGCAAATGAAAAAATTTGAAAAGGTTTGGAAAAATTAGGAGACTTTAGGATAGGGGCTTCTTTGATGGATTTTTTGATAGATATAAAAGCTTCTAAGGCTTCTGCAATCTAGTCTATCTTTTCTCCCTTTTTCAACATTTTGGATATGGGTTTAACAATCTCAGTAAAGTTGGACACAAATCTCCTAATGAAGTTAATTTTCCCAAAAAATTATTGAATGGCCTTGACAGTCTTAGGAATGGGGATTTTATCTATGACTTCTACCCTTTCAGGGTCTATTCTAATTCCCTCTATTGACACAATATGCCCTAAAAGTTTACCCTCTGTAATAACAAAGTGACATTTTTTAGGATTTAGACTAATACCATATTCCAAAGCCTTGATGAATATTTTCTCCAAATGTTCTACATGATCTTCAACCCTTTTTGAGTAAGCAGTGAGGTCATCTTGGTACACTACCATTATAGCATTGATCAAATCTGCAAATGCCACATCCATAGCCCTTTGGAAGGTTGCCCCTACATTTGTGAGACCGAATGGAATTCTCACATAAACATATGTCCCCCAAGGGGTGGTAAAAGTTGTCTTGTACTACTCAAATTCCTTAACTTTGACTTGATTGTAGCCAAAAAAATCCATCCATCATTGACAATAACTCACATCTTGTTACTCTATGTAATATAGCTTCCATGTTAGGGAGAGGGTAATTATCTTTGAGGGAAGCAATGTTTAAATTCCTAAAATCCACACACAGTCTAATATCCCCATTTTTCTTTCTTACTAGAACCAAGTTTGAGACCCATGTTGAATGTCTAATGGGATTGATAATACCCCCATCTCTAAGTTTTGTTAGCTCCTGCATTTTTGGTTCTAGAGTTGGGTTGATGGGCCTCTACTTTTGTCTGAACGGTTTTGCGTTTGGTTTTAGTGGGATCTCATGTTGAAATAAATCCTCCCTATACGCCTTGAGATCCTCATAGGACCATGCAAACACATGCTTGTATTTTCTCAACAATGCAATCAACATTCTCCTAGTTGTTGGACTTATTTTCTTTCCAATATATACCTTTCTTGGTGCTAACTCAGTCCCTAAATTGATTTCTTCAATATCCTCCCTTTTGACTGGTTTTGCTTCATGAGGGATTGATCATTTCCATCATACACTCTTTCCAATGCCATAAGCCCTTTGGGAAGCTTGTTAGTTTTAAGCTGCAAGACCTCTTTCCCAAACACAGTCTATTTTCCATCTACTTCCTCCACAAAAGCATTGAAGTCAATCTTCTGAGCCTCATACTGATCTATGCAATGAAGATATTTTAGGAGGTCAGTATCATCATTGAAAACCTGCCAGCTATATATATTGTCAGGGATAGCAGGTCTTGTTTTAAATTCAATTTGAGATACTCCATCCAGTGTAATATCATCTCTTCTCAGCGCTACATTAGCTAAAAAATCTGCCATTATATTTTTTGACCTGTCTATCCACTCAATGGAGAAAGCATCAAATAACTCAATGGTAACCCATACAACATTCCTATATTGATTCAGTATTTTGTGTTTTGCAACACATTTTGACTTAACTTGTGAAACAACTAGCTCAAAATCTCCTAGAACAACTAGCAATTTGATCTTATGTTTAACAACCATGTTTAAACCAGTTAGCAAAGCTTCATACTTTGCTATATTGTTTGTACATTCAAATACTAGCAGAAATGAATATTTGAATGTAGTCCCTTCAGGTGAAATAAAGACTATCCCTACTACATTTCCTTCTTGGCTACATGCTCCATCGAAATACATCTTCCACACACCATCATGATTTTTAGAAACATGTTTGTCAATTGGATCATCATTGACTAGTTTAGGCTGGATTGGTTCTATCCTGAAACTCCCAAAATCTACATCACAAAAACAATTCAATTGATCTTGAGGCACATAGTCTACAATTTGACTCATCCTTGGCTCCCTATACAACTTGACTTCTTAACCATTCATTGGTATTGTTGCATAAGATAGGTCGAATTGCACATTCCCTCCAATTGTTGTCGTCCACTACCTTGGCAAAAAGCATCCCAAAATGAGGAGTATCAATCATAGTTATATCTATATTATAGGTTGCTTGTGGATAAGCAACTAGTTTCACTTCAACATCCTTCATTACTCCCACCACTGGGACAGGCCTACTATCCATAGCATAACATTTTCCACCATTGGTATCCACCCACATGCCAAGTTGTTTCATAGCAGCTACTAGCATGATATTAATTGCAGCACCAGAATCTATCATACAGTTCCTCACTAGTTTGTTATTTATAAGCAATGTAGTGAAGAATGGGTCAACCCGTGGAGGATTTATCAGTGTATCCCCTAGACATACCTCAGGAATTTTCACCTTTTCTTGCTTATTGCTGGCCTTATTAATCACTTTGTTCTCAAAATTTGTGTTTTTATCATTCCCATTAGATATTAATTGAATGGCACTATTCCTATACTCCTTAATTTTCATCATTTCAAGTAATGGGACAAACATTTTCACCTGAGACAAAGCTTGTGTAAAGTTAAAGGAAGTACCTTATGTTTTGATCATCTTCTTCTTCTCCAATGCTTCTCCTTTTTCCTCCTTTTCTCTTTTATCTGTATTAGCAGGCTTTTGTTCATTTTTATGCAGCTCTTTGCTTTCTTCTTTTTGAACATGCTTATGAATTTTTTGTCAAGCTGCTTATTTTTTGTTTTCTTTGGTGCTCCTTGTGTTTTGTCTTTTATAAATATTCCTCTTGGTACACCCTCATTTTCATTCACTGTTTTGTTTCTCAACCAATATTTATTTTTGGCTTGTTCTACTGCAACAATAGTCAATTTCCTAATTTCTTCCTCAGTTGGTCTCTTTATATTGCATTTTTTTGACCGATATGATGCATTAGGAGGGCATTGTTCATCGTTGCTTTCTTCATGATCAGAAAGGACTTGTTGTTCTGCCATGTGAATGTTATATTTTTGATGATCAACATTATACTAATAACCTTTTTCTTCTGAAGATGAATATCTTTCTTCAATAGGATGAAGGGTGATAGAGGTTAAATATATTGTATGATCTTCTTCATCATTGTTTACTAGTACTTCCTCTTCTTCTATTTTTTGAGCTACAACACAGTGATTAGGGGAATGTGGTGCGTCACAAATTTCACACCACAGACTATTGTTGACCATGTACGCTCCTTTCTTCTTTAAGGGGTCAGGAGTTTCCCTGCTTCTAGGTCTATCCATCATAGAGTTTCCATCCTTCCAATTTATATTGTAAGGCATGTCATGTAACCTCGACCTCTCGTTTTTGTATATATTTTCTTGTCTATGCTGAGGATTGCTAAACTGTTGAGGAACCTTGGGATTATCTCTTTTAGCAACCATTCCTGCAACCTTCCTATTGTTTTCAATAGTCAATGCTATTTTCTGAGCTTCGGCTAAATTCCTGGCGCACCTATTTCTAAGCTCATATCCTATTTTTGGATCAAATGCCTTCAGATAAATACTCAATGCTGTAGGGTCTGTCGATTTTGACCTGGGTGGTATCTTATTTTGTAATTTGTTGAACCTTTGGTTAAAGTCATAAATTGACTCATTTTGATTCTTTTGGCTAGTCACTAATTCATGAAAGGCAAAAATGGTGCACACTGGTTCCCATATTGTTCAAGGAATTGATCATGAAATTCTTGAATGGAATCAATAGAAGTTGTTGGTAAACTGTTAAACCAATCTCTGGCTTCTTCAGTCAGTGACATCATAAATAGTCTCATCTGCATGTCTTCATACTGCATTTCCAAGTCTCGAATAAAAGCATTGAAACTCCTTAAATGTTCCTCAGTAGTGATTGCACTACTTCTTGTAAATTTTGGGACAAGGCCTCTCCAAATGCTATCTATAGGGTAAGGATATAGTTGAAATCCTACTAAGTCAAATTTTTTGACCATGGTTGTGTATTGCTGAGGAGGTGGGTTGTGGGGATGTTGATATTGATATAATGGATTGTTGTATTGTGTATGAGGGGGTGGCATATATTGTTGGCCATGAGGTGGTTGAGCATTCTGATGATGTGATTCATTTTTTGGTGGAACATTTGGTTGTATGTATTGATTCCCCATATGATTCTAATGAGCTTTTGGTGGATTTGAAGGTCCTGCATTATTGCTTCCTTGTCTGTGAGGTGGTATATATTTAGAAAGGCTAGTCGTCTAAGCATTAATTTGAGCTTTCTGCAATTTTAAGTCTTGGAGCTCTGTTATTGTTTGGAGCCTCATCTGTTCATATTCTGCCTTTTCTCTTTCCACTTCTTGTCTTTCAAACTCCAAGTGTGCATCTAGTTCTTGCTTGGTCATGAATTCATAATCTCCTTCAGGGGCTACATTATTAACATGCTCATTTTGAATTCCTTTCATTCTACGATCATACTCTTGTTGTATCTTGTCCTTTTCAATTTCCAAACCAGCGTTGAATTCCTCTTGTTTTTGAGGATTATAAAAATGATTTCTTTTTTCTTTAGGAGTTTGAGGTTCTCTAGCTGAACTATTTGTCCATGTATCATAATGATCATATGTCTCACAGTGTGGTTTTGATGTTTTGTCCTTTTTATGATGCACATGTCATCAGATACCTTCTTACCCTTATCATCCTTATGTGGCCATTTACTGTTACCAGTTGGACCTCCTTTGTATTGGGACCTTCTACCATTCATGTTGAGTTGAGTTGTTGTGATGTTTCAATATGTACTTTGTTTTACTAGAGTCGCCACTCACTTTCTTAAAAGTGAGAAAATGTTATAACTTCTTATTTCTAGTGGAATCTGTATAAGATTTTTGACTCTATGACAAAGGCTCTAACTCTGAGTTGACTCCCCAATGGAGTCGCCAAACTGTTAGGTCTCAAAAACACAGGTTTGAATCACGAGAGGTTGTCAAGCTCTCACAACATTTTCGGCTAACGTACAAGGCCAAATGATGAATTTGGACCTTCCTCTCTTCAGGCTCTGCCAGACCTAGGCGGGTGCACCTATATAATTGAAGCAGATTTAAAGTTGTATGACTTGATTGAATTGATAGATCTATCACAATGGCATAAATGCAATAGATGATAACTTGCTAGTTACTTTTACTCCTACTGCATGAAAAAATAAAAGTGTATATATACTTTGCTTTTATGAAATTTATTTTTTGGGGTGTGACAGGTTAGTGACTTCTATCCACATGGACAATGAAGTCAAAAATCAAGAATGATATGTGTTTCCCTTTATTGGCTTAACTCTAGTTGCTAGGCACTTTGAGAATGAGGTTCTATGATTGGCATAAAACTTCACTAAATTTATGACTTGCATAAAGTGTGTTGAAATATTTTCTTACTAGGTTCTTCTTCAATTATCCAAAAGAAATCCTTAAATCACTGTACATATATACAATACATATTTTAGGGTTATGACGCTTCATTTGTTTGAGTGCAAGCTTTCAATGTTCTTTAGTGAAAATAAAATATTTAATTAATAGCTTTCAACAAATTAAATATTTTAATCTCTATTGTCTTTATTTCACAATAAATCTTTTGTTGGAAACTTCATGTCCATTTTTTTCCCACTAAATATATAATTTGAGTAAAAATAATTATTTCCTTTTGAATCCTCTGATAAATTCCCTTACCCATCTTGGTAACTCCTTCGCTAGAAAACATTTAACTTCCAAGTGAAAAATAAGTATTTAACAATACTTTAATTTTACTTTCTTGCGAGCACCTATTTTATTGCCACCAAATTAAAAAAAAATTAACCATTGAATGATTTAATATATCTCCTTTTAACCTCCTTGGTGAAAATATTTTTGGGTGAAAATACTTATAACCTCATTTTACATTATTACATCCCCTTAAAATAATGTTAAGCTTTCGTTTTAATAAATTTCCATGTTGATTTAGGGTTCCACCTGACACCATATTTATTTTAATATTTCACCCTCCTCACACTTCCCCCAATACCAAAACATTTGATTTTTACCGCATTCCCGCACTTCGCAATACCGCACACATTCTTGACTTCTCCCACGGGGATGCTGGAAGGCTTACGGCTCACCCGCGTACCTTTTGTTCAGTGCTTGCGGTGACGCGGGGTATGTTTTCTTATTGCCTATAATACTAGGTATTTGTCAAAATTTGTTTTCTAGCAAAAATAGATTCAGTTTCCCTCAGAACTGCTTTGTAAAACTGATCAAATGGTCTCCAAGAGCCACAAAAATGTACTAGAATGTTGATTGGTGGTAGGAGAATATGCTTGCCGAATGATTTTGCACGATCTCATCATGTTTGAAAACTATCAATATTCAAAATTGCTTACTTGACATTTTCTGAATTTTGACACTATCAAAACTGTGCAAAATCAGTTTGGTTTTGGTTTTGAAAAAATACCAAATGATGTCCAAGCGCCCTAAAAATTGGCATGGAAGTAGACTTCGGCATGGAGGTAGACTTTGGTGTAGAGAATCAAAGGCACCAATCAGTTTGTTATGATCATCATCCATTTGCTTAATATTTACCCTCAAAGTTAACCATTTTAACAGATTTTTTAACTGTGTTTCTGAGTGTTGAAATCCAGTTTTTCATCATGGGAACCTAAAATTTGCATGATATTTTAGGCTCCAACAATACAGACTATTGATTGGTTGTGTAGGACATGTAATGTGTAGGTTATTTTTAGTGACAAATTTTCACATTAATATTATTTTCCCAAGCCAAAAAACTACTCTTCATATCATGGATATGACCTCCAAAATGCACATATTTTATAAATATTTAGAGAAATATCAATATAGTTATTTTTAAAGTGAAACATCCTAGTTTTAATAGTCCATATTAGATCAAAATTAATGCTCATTAAATAAATTTTATAAACATCCAAGGTAGTGAAAACTTTCCAATTTAGATCTTTGTTTGAACTCTTAAATCAAAGTCTTATTTCTTTATCAAACTAGCTTGATCATGATACACTAGTCATCATTTAGCATTGATAAATAATACAAACTAGTAATCACCTAGCAAGATCGCCAATAGAAAATATCCTAGAGATGTCTTTCTTGTATAATATAGATTAAGAGCAACTACCTTCATGGAATAATGATATTCAAAATTTACGCTTGCATCTATAAAGAAAATATTTACAACATATCCACCATCTAAATAGTTCCCAATATATTTTCTAATCAAAATTAAGATCATTAATTGTAGCATTGTGAGCCACAAATTATTTAACCCATCAATTGTATAAAAAGATAAATTTGTTAGAAGCTTAAATCACCATACATATATGATAATTTTAGTTGCAGTAAAAATAAAATTATCTAAAAAGATAATATTCTTAAATTTAAAAAATAATTCTAACAGGGTCTACCATATACACATATATTTAAAACAAACACATAGATAAATCAAGATTGAAGATTAAGCAACAACTGCAAGAGCATGCAAGTAACTAGAGTTCAAATTAAAAAACAAAAGTAAAATAGAAACTGATAAAGTAGGGATGAAAATACTTACTATATATCTACAATTTGTTAAACAACAAGACTTTCAAAGAGCCAAACAAATAGTATAGAAAAATATGTTTAACTTATCATTTCTAATCCTTCAAAAAATAATTAATGCTTTTGATGAGTGTAAATACAAAAAGGACTAAGGAAAAACATATATATTGAGGGTAGTTATACTCTATTGAAATTACCTATCAAGTATTTGACTATCTATACACTCAAAATCCTAGTGTAACCTCATAATACAATGTTGTCATACAATTTCATTTTTCTTTCAACTTCCAATTTTCCCTTTTGTTTGTTATCAAAACTAAAATGATATTTCATTATTGAATTTTCTATTATAGTCTATGGAAGCATTGAAATTACCAAAATTATAAATCAAGAAATAGATGTCACATGTTGACCTCTTAATAAATTTGTAGCTTACGCGTTTTCTCAATGCCCCACCTCACCACACCAATATTACTTCAATGAGACGAGCATTATTAATAGATTTAAAATTTTAGCATACAATATTTATTGCAAAGGTTTTAACTCTAGCAAAAAAATAATGGAAAAATACTTTCATTTTATTGGTTATTGCAAGGAAATATTTAAGATTCAATGAAAAATAAATAAAAAATAGAACTTTAATTGTCATTTTATTCAACATAAATTATTAAATTAGGGAAGAAATAACAAATATTACTATTTTCCTATTGTGGGTTTGGCCCTATCTAAGGATATCCTGCTGTTATGGTTTGGCTTTTGTCTGAGAATGCATGCTGGAGTGCTTGTGGTGGCTGGTTCTACCCGGAGAGGCTCCAAATTTTCCTGTGCCTGTGGCCATATAAGGTCTGATGATGTTGCCTCTTGTTCTTCTGAAGGTTTCACGTTTCATGTGGTAGCTGTGAGTAATTTTTGGTTGGAGGTTCTCTCCTGCTTTGTTTGTGCAAGGGTTTGAATATTTTTTGGTGCTTCTTTCTTAACCCCTGCTATTTTTGGTCTTGGACCTCCCCTCTATTGTTGGATAAGATATGGTTATGGGAGAATATTTTCAAGATCCATGTGTGTTTTAAAGTTTTTATGTTGATCAGGGTTTATTTAGTCCTTCCTTTACTATTTGGTCTAAAGTCTTCTATAGAGGTGAGGATTTTGACTAGTAGTAAAGACACCTACTGCCAGCAGTTCGTTTTCTCTCTTGTTAATCTTATGGAGGTGGATGCTTCTTCTATTGAGGTGGAGAAGGTGTGTAGGGGAGAGGCGGTTTACTGGTGCTGGGGGTGGTTTTCTTTCTATCTTCACTCCTTTTCTTCTAAAGTTCATTATATTGAGGTGGAGAGGGGTTGCTTGGGAGAAGAGATGTGTTGGTGTAAGAATGCTTCTCTTATGGAGATGGTGAAGGGCTGCAAGGAAGTTGTTGATTGTAGCTTTTGGGGGCTGCTTGAAGCTCTAAACTGTTCGGCCTGTGGCTGCCTTATGGAGGAGACCTTCATTCATGGTTATGGGATTCATGTAAAACCCATGTTTCAGGTAACAAGAACCTTGTGCATTTGTGGTGACCTTTCCTGTAGAGGTGGAAAGGGTGTTTTACTGGGCTCAGAATTTTTTGTTGGTGGAGCTTTGTTCTTGATCTATGCTTTGTTTGTAATATCTTTGGGTTCAAGGTCCCTGTCAAAACCTGGATGTACGGGATTGTGGATCCCTTCAAAATCCATAGATTTGGGTTTAAGGCCCTGATCAAAACTTTGTTTCAGTGGGTTGGTGGTCCTGTCAAAACCATTGGGTTGTAGTGGGTTGTTGGTCCCATCAAAACCAACTAGTTCAAGATTCATGTAAATCTTGGTTCTTTTCTGGGCAACCCTCTGGCTTTTGGCTAGTTGTTGGCTTGTTGCTTCCCTGTTGCTGCTGGTTGAATTTGAATATTTCTTTAGGGCAGCTTGATCATCTTTGTGTGGTTTTTGGGTCCCCTTAAAAACTAATGGTTTCGGGTCCATTCAAAATTTGTTGTAAATGGTTTCGGGTCCATTCAAAACCTGTTTACCCCCTTATCAAAAACTAATATTACTATTTTTAATATAAAAATATGAAAATATCATCAAAATTAAAAAAATATTATCATATAATTAATTTATCAATTTTATTTCTAAATTACATCCATTACAATAAAATATCCACTAGACCAAAAATTATTAAACTAGCAATCACAACTTGGTATGCAATGAGTATGCCAAAGAGGTGTGTAAGGTCAACCAACATTTTTTCCTTTTTTTGCATACATTCATGTAGCACATGAGGTCAATTGGTAGTTCATCAAGAAAATAATGTTGTGTGTGCAACCAAGGTCTTGATGGATAAGTAATAGCTCCAAATTGAATGTGCATCCACTTACTTTAACTTTATATATTATTTAATGTTTTTAAGTCTCCTAGGTGTGACATCCTCAAAATGCACAAATAAAGAGTTATTATAAATATGAATATTGTATCTTTATACATCTCTCTCTGCCTCTCTTTGTATCTCTCTACCTTTGCTTGCATCTCTTTGTCTCTCTCTTCCTCCCTCCCTTTGTCCTATCCCTCTCTCTCTCTCTCTCCTCTTTGTTAGATTCCACCAATTAGATGTACATTCATAATGTGTAGATCATTTGATTATATTTAAAATAGTGTAGGCATCACATCTTCCTCTATTCTTACCTAAAGTTTGATAAGCAAAGTCCTTAGTGTATGGAATTCAAATCTTACAAGAATATGAGCATATTCATGTGGATATGTGTGGACCAATTAGCAGTTGGTACACCAATAAAGATGTTGCCAAAGGTTGACACCCAATATGGTGGCTATGCCTGTAATAAATATTGGACCAATGATAATAATGAAATATTAATTATTTGTAATTGACACATGTATGGCCCTCATTTTGATTTTGTAGGGTCACATATGCACTATTGTTTAGTACCTTTATCTCCTTATCCTTCTCAAGAAAGAAGACATATGAGGGATCAAACATAAAAAAGGGGCAATTAATGTGGAGTTGCACTTTTGCATTTATCAAAGCAAAGTTTGCATAACCAATTGGAAAGATGGAACCAAGAATGAAAATGTTCTCCAATAATCACAATTTTCTCAACAATTTAATTACTAAGTGCAATTTTCTTTTAGTATAAAGTAGATAGATAGGATTCAAAAAGATAGAATTTTAAAATAATTTTTATTGTTTATATAGATTAGTAGTGCCAATTACAAAACCAAATAACCAAAGTTGAGCATAATTGTTGACTTCTCATTATAGCCTCTTAGTATTTGTGTGTTTATTGTATTCAAATTTTTGTTACTATAATTATTTTGCACATAGCCTTGTGTTTACTATAAATAGTAATCTCAAATTCTTGTTGAGTTTATAAGTTTAAGAGGAGTGAAGTTGTGCATTACCTTTTGATTTGTATGTTAATCCATAGACTTCATTATATAGTGTCATTACTAGGTCTTTAAGTCTAATTTTTAGGCCATTAAGTAAACGACGTTCTACACTCAATGCACCTTTGCATGGAAATGTGGTAGCCTTGAATTATTGCTACACGTGCAATATTTTGATCACTTTGAGTTTAGGCTTCAAGTTCCACCCATTGGATTTTGGTTCATAAAGCAACTTGGACCACACTTTAAGTAGTGTGGGTTCATGTTATAAAGCTTCATTACTTCTTGCCAAAAAATGATGGGTGAAGTCTTTTGTAGTTGATGCATCAACACGTACCACAACATAGGTTGATATGTAAGTATGGTGGATACTATTTATAGTATAGACTTGATTTTCCCAAAGAATTTTTAGTGTTAAACTATGTTTCATCATACATTTGAGCTTGATACTTATACAATTTTTTGATGGTAGAAACGGGCTTTATTTTTTAATAATATGAAATGTCCATAGTTTTTGTTATGATAGATTCTAGTTCATTTGTGTTTCAACATATATGCACTGGCAGAATTATTGTTTATCAGGATATACATGATTTGCATGTATTGGAAATTACTAATACCAAAACAAAGCTTAGGAAAGTTGTGGTCACGAAAGTAGATCCAACTTGTTCTTTTGAAAAGAAGGTGCCTATTTATTGTAAAATTCACATTTTATTTTTCTTTGACCATTTTATGGTAGAAACATGTCTTTATTTTATAATAAGATCAAATTTTCATATTTTTTGTTATGTAAAATTATGGTTCAATGGTTTCCTAACATATATGAATTGGAAGAATTATTGTTTATCAAGATATGCATGATTTACATGTATTAGAGAGGGGAATATAGAAATAGAGATAGAGTATTAGCTCAGAGATGTGGAAAATAGATAAACAAGGAAAGAGTAAGAAAAAAGTAGGAGAGAGAGAGAAGGGGTGAAATAAAAAAAGAAAAAGAGAGATATAGGAGACAAAGAAACATGTAGAGAAAATAAAAGAGAGAAATAGAGAAAGAGGGAGATGGAGATATATATATATATATATATATATATATATATAGAGAGAGAGAGAGAGAGAGAGAGAGTCTTGTCAGAGTGTTATAGTTTTTCATTTTGATCCTTAGGGATTTTATCCTTTGTTCTTTTCTAGGTTATATCTCTTAGGTCTTTGGCTAAAATCCTAGTCTTCATTGAGTTCTTCATGTGTTTAGTCACCCCAAATTTTTATTTTAATGGTGAATAGTTACCTACATGAAATAACTTAAGTCATGAGTCTTAACACCTCAAGCTCCATTGTTTTATCGGTCCCACATTTCTTACTAGCTTAGTACCACTAATTCCCATTTATTCCTAACAATTTTAATGTCTCAACTTTATCTTAAAGTTTTTGGTTTTCAATTGGTTATCCATGTGGTAGCACTTGATTGCATCATATAAGACCTTTACATTTTTATTTTTTTTTGAAAAATCCTTTTTAGACTATGAGTTAGCACTATGATGTCATGTGTCTCCAATTTTGAGTCATATTCACTTATTGTTGTGACATGATGTAATAATTTTGTAGATTTTGTGTCTTTTAATTGGTTTGTAATTAATGATGTGTATGATTTAGGATGGATGAGGCAAGATTCCCTATCACTTTTTCTATGTGGTAGTTTGTCATTGCATCGTGATAATTATTCACACCATGGATTTTAGTCAAGGTTCCTTGTTTAGATTGTGATAGTGCAACTTATTAACATGTGTCCTTAGAAGGTGAGTATATGTGATAAATCATTTGGTGTTAGGGTGATGTGCTTCAAGATTAGTTAAGACAATGCATTTTTTTACTCACCAAAAAGAAGGTACTAGATCCCTTGAGGCTTTGACAATTGTGAGTCCCCTATTGCATCACATATAGTCTTTTCATCTGAACCAAAAGAAAATAGGGTGTTCACCTTTTAGGAGATGGACAACTTAGGGGACCTATTTCACTTTCTAGTTCATTAGGAAACCCTAGAGATCCCTCAACCAAGTGACTCAATTGAGGGAAGGGCTACAAGGGGGTTTTCTTAGGTGTGATTAAATGAGGGTTCACCATTAAAATGAAGCTTCAAAGGAGAAATGCAAACCCTAATGCACTAAACCCTAGAAACTAAAACCATGAAATCAAATTACTAAATAGAGAGAAATAAAAAAGTACCTGGAGGATAGGAGATGTCTAAACAAGATTTGAAAACCCTAAAATTTGTTGTTTCTGAAGTGCACTAGGACTCATACGCCAAGCTAGGTGATTTAGTCTTGCTAAAAGAATCTGGGTAGAATCTTTGATGTTCTACTAGTAAATCAAGATCAATAGAAAAATGGTAAAAAGAGGTATACTGGGACTCATACGCCCAGAGGGGAGATTTAGTCCCAATATTAGGGTTTGATTGAAACTTTTGTAGCCTCTAGTGATCTTCTGTAGCTTTCATCTTGTCTGATCTCCAAGTTCGAAAGTTTGAATTCTAGCCTGTAGGTGAGTTTCTGTGAAGATGACAACTTCTTGACAACTTTGACAACTTTTGCAACTTGTCTTCAAAGGATCTTCAAGCTCTAATTCACCTAAATCTGCAATAACACATGAAGAGGGAAAAATGTTGTTGTGTTAGAGAATAGGGGTTTGCCTTGGTCAAACCCCGTTTAGGTAATTAAACTTTAAATGAAATGAAATAACATGAAGGAATGATGAACGAACAAATGTAATATTGCAACTCACCAAACCCTTAAAATAAAGGCTGTAATCTTGTAGAAATAGCTCCAATGGATGTGGATCTTGATTCTTGATTGAATTCTTGAAACTTGACTTGAATGCTCACTTGAATCATGAGAACCTACATCACAAATGTTAGCTCACAAACACACATGATGCATGAAGACTTTGACATGATGCTCCAAAATTCTTGATAATTAGCTCTTGAATGCTCTTGATCTCATAAACTTGCCTTAGGAATGCTCTCATCAATTTTGCTAGCTCTCATTAGAATTGCTTATGTGAAATTATGTGAAATAACCTTGTATTTATACTTATTTATGCCAAATTTCTCAAAATTACAAAACTAAAAGCCAAAATTTGATCTAAGATAATAAAATATTACCAAGAATTTGATTTAAAATAGGTCCTGGTTAAAGCAGGACTCATATGCTAGTTGGGGCATATGAGTCCCAGTGTCTTAAACACAAGACACAAACTTCAAGAAATGTTAAGTTTAATGCAATGTTTAAAATAAAGCCCTGAGACCTAGGTGGGACCCATACAACCAAGGTGGTGTATGAGTCCCAGATCACTAGATCTAGAACACACAACCTCAAACATTGAATAATGATTTGTCATTTGTTAAATGTCAGGATTATGCTAAAAAAATGCATTAAATTAGGCTTGTGGATGCAAAATAGGACCAAATAAGGCATAAAGAAGCCCAATTTTAGCAAGGAGGGCCTAAACAAGTGTGAAAATGTAAAGGGATACATTTTCCTACTCTATAACATCATATTTTTTAAAAGGGCCTACTTTCATGTATGTGATTTGCAATGAACAAATAAAAACTTGGAAGAATAATCTAAAGTGGATTAAAGATGATGCCACTTGATTGTATTGCATAAAATTCTCGTAACACAAATTATCTCGTGGGTCCCACTTTAGACTGTGTGATATGGAATGGGAAAAGAGGTGGTGAGTTAATACTTGCAGTGACGTAGCTATTGTTAAAGGTGGTTAAACATGATATTTTTATTGGGTCACATGTAAGTTATTTAGTGAAATATGTTGCATATGTTAGAGTGGTCCTATGTTTCATGACATGAGCTTGATTTTGATGTTTGTAAAAAAAAATTCAAATTTGACTTATAATGTGCAATAGGCATCAATTCGATTATCTACAAGAATCAACGGCTAGAATTCTAACTAGGATCAAAATTGTTAACAATTATGAGCTATAAGTCCTAAGTTAGTGCACTAAATTTAATGAAAAAAGGTGGTGAAACAATTAATCCATTATATTCAAGTCCCAACACAATTTAGAGTCAATTCTAGACACTTGAGGAAGAAAGTTGAAGGCTGCAATTGGAAAGAAAATATTTTTGATTCAATTGGTAATTTTCCTTGCTCAAAAAATTCCTCCAACATTTAACCATGACTATTAATGGGTAAGTTGTCAAAAATCTTGAAAGCATCTACAAATTATTTATAATCTAAGGTTTGTGTGGTTCAACTAGTAAGGAAATTGTAATCCATAAAGCACTTCCTAGTCTAAATTTTGGTATGGTCTTGTGTAGTATTCAAAATGAGTCGATCAACATAAAGAAAAAATAATCTTAGACTAAGATCTAGTCAATTAATTCTCAAGGTCTACAAAAAGAACTAAGCACCCTCAAGGAACATGCATTCTCTCATATAAATTGCAAGATATGGCCAAGTTGATCAAAGATGTAATCAATCCTATTAATAGGTGGGATTTGTTTGGTTATTGTTATAATGGATCTAATAAGCCTATCCCAATTTTGAACATCTAGAAGGATTATATTTGGGAAGTTGGCAGTGCCAAATATTTTTATCAATATTGATTTAATGTTTGCCCAATGTGATAAGTATTACCCTATCTTGAGGAAAGTAAAAGGCAAGGGTGGTGATGCAATTTTCTCTCTAAATAAGGGGTTAATTGTTAAGGGCTTTGACCTTGATTTGATTATTGACTATAATATCAACTTTGATTAGTTGTGCAAGGAATACAAAAAAGATAAAAGTAGCTATATTGTCAAATGGCTACATAACCACATATTGAAAGGAACATATGGAGTGAAGCCTCTTCTTTCTTAAGAGGTGGATCCTTTTAGCATTGAAACTTTTGAGGAGTATTTCAAAATGACCTATATGGATATGTTTTCGGTCTTATGAGTATATTATAAGGTGTGTATGTAGCTACATATGATGATGATAGTTGTAGACATCGAACACACATATATAAATGTATAATTTAACTTTGCCTCATTTTTTGTAGATAGAATGAATAAGGAATTAATATATTTCAAAGTTGATAGGATAATTCCATGTCCAAGTGGTATTATCTATTGTGCTAGATAGAGTGGCCTTTCTTGAGACAATTTGGAAATTGAATGAAGTTGACAAGCTACATTTGAGGCAACATAAAAAGGGTCATTCTTCCCTACAAATTTGAAATTTTTGGACTTTAGTGCAGTCTCTAAGGAAGTCTTAGAGCTCTTAGAGTCTAAGTTGTTAGATTATAGAATGCAAGTGGAGAAGGAGAGGAGACATGAGCTTGAACATTTCATCGATTAAGTTAGGAAGGAAGTAGATAGACCAAGTTATGAGTAGGGGCAAATCTTCACTATTGAGAAAAGGACTGTTGATGACAATTATAAGGGTGAATTTTTTGTGATCAAGAACCCAATTGAAAAAATGGGGCTAATGTTGGAAAATGTTGATGCTCTTGGGATAATGTCTCCTAAGATTACCTTAGGAGGACATGAAATTGAGTAGATAGCTAGCTATCCCATTGGGTCACCAATTGCATTAGTTGTAAGAGGTAGGTTTCACAAAGAAATTTTGTAAGAGGGAGTTGTTCAACTATTGGTTGAATACAAAATCATAGAGGGAAGTGGTGAAAATTTCCTTGATGAGAAAATTATAAGGTAGGCCATTGCCTCACCTAGGAATCACAATGTCCCTAACATTCCTTTAGAGAGAACTTGGATGAACTTGGAGGAAGGGGACAAGGTAGTGCAAGATGTCAAAGTATTGGCTTATGAAAAATTCCTCTTAGATGATGAATTCATCAAATTTGATGAATTTAAAATGATGTTGGTTAAAGTAAAGACAAATGTTGACATCTAGAAAAATAAGGAAGAGGATTCTAGTAAAGAGAATGCGGTAGTGATGAGGATAATCCTTAGAGTATCTAGAAGTAGATTGAATTTGACCTTGCAAACATGACCCTTGAAGAGGGGTGAATATTGGTCAAGGAAAATGGGTGTCTATTGCTACTAGGTTAGGATATATTCTACCATAGCTATAGACACTATTAGAAGGCAAGACACTAAGAATGATGTTTTGGGAGATGCAGAGCATACAAAGGAGTTATACATTGGCTCTAGATTTAGTGCAAAGTATGAAACACTAGCTATATGGGATATAGTTATAAAATAAAACAAGCCCCAGGTTTCTAGGGACATAACTAAATTGAGTGGAAATTTGATTGTTATAACATTGGCAAACAGAATTATGCCTCAAGCTACATTTTTAGTAGTGGACTCTACAATGTTTACAAAGGCTATAGCAAAAAAAAATTGTAAGCATATTTTGATAAGCTACAAAATGGACATACAAAGTTGTTGCATGAGTATAAAAGGTCAAATCAATGATGGTGTAGCCTAAAATTATTGCCATAAAACCTATAAAGTTCCCTTACCCATCTAATAGCATGTCTCAACAAGATAGAGAAACCCTAATGCTAAGGATTAAGGAATTAAAAGACAAATTAAAGATGAGAAAATAAGCAAAAGATAGTGCTAGAGAAAAATGTGTAAAGGATGTTACTAACTTGGTTAGGAGATTTTTTTTTTATCATAGAATGAAATAAATTTTGCATAAGGTTGATGATGCATGTGTTTATTTTGATAATATGAGAGTCCAAAGACAATGATGTTGAGAAAAAAACTTAAGTGTAAGGTCAATTTTGAATATATGGATCTCAAGGACAATGGCAATGAACACAATTATGGGAAGGAAAAATATAACCTTGAGACACCAACAAAGATTTTGAAAGCATGTGAGGTGGTAGGCCTATTAAATGATATAACAACATATTATAGTAGACTTGTGCTGAACCTTAAATAAAAAAAAAATAATTTCAAGGAATTGGAGGAATATCAATTACCACTAGTACTTTGTAATAATGGTGACCTAAAACGATTGGAGTAGTGGAGAGATTTTTTTAAAAATATCTCCAATTCTAGTCATGCCAATTGCATAAGATGATAAAGTTGATCCTATTTTGTGCTTTATAAAATTGGATAAATTGTTGAAGTTAAAAATTAAGAATTGAGAGCTTCCTTAAGGAGACCAAGGTGTTAATAGATGTAAGGTATGACACGGTAGCATAATCTAGCAACAATCCTAAAATTCAATTGGCCAATTGAAGAAGAATTCGCCAAGAGTGTTAATAGTTACTCTTGAGGTCAAGGTTATTTGATAGGTTGTTTTTTATGATAATCCACCTTTTGTTTTGTCATCCATCTCATCATTTTTGGTAGCTTCAATAAACTACATTCCTTCTTCAATTTTTTTTGCATTGTTATGATTTACCACATGCAAGATTTTCTTCTAGTTAGTAAGTTGGAGTCTATTTTTAGTTCCGGCTAATTATTTGTAAACATGCAATAAGCCTTATTTTCCTCTAAAAGATTTCACATGTATTATAATAGTCCTTAACTGAATCGTAATAAGTTTCTAATACGACAAATGCCACTCATCTATGGGCCTATTCATTATAACTTTATCTATTTAAGGAAGAGGTCATTTTATTGTGAGAGGTTGCAAAAGTGAGAGAAAAGCTCTATAGTACACAAAAATTCTATTTGAAGAAACACAAGAGGAGTGGTTCTTTGTCAATTCTCATTCTCAAGGCTTATATTTGTTTGAGTTATATGAATAAATGTTCTCAGTTTGTTGTTGCCTCCATATGTAGTTTTGTGTGCTCTAAAACAAGTAACTAAGGGTTTCAAGTTTCTTCATACATATTTTCTAGATTGAATTATTATTTTGTGAGTCATTATTTAAGGAGTGATATAAATCTCACAAATAATGATGGGGAATACAAATGTTGCAAAGGATTATCAAGTAGGATATAAACTATTTGAACCACATTTGTAGATTCGTCATTGTATGGTAATGGTAAATGTTTAGAAGCTATTATGGACAACATTATTAGGAAGGATTATTGATAGTTAGCAATTAAATCTATATTTTCTTAGATGGGCACCAAACATTATTCAAATATTTCATTCCCACCCAATTTATCTTGAACTGATAAATCTATTAAAGAGTAGTTTTTCTTTGTAACTTTATTCAAATCCACATCAAAACATTAAAGCTACATGGAATAGGTTATTCATTCCCCATAAATTTACAAATCCTTTTCTATTTTGTGTGAATTTTTTATATTTGCTTTGCAGTAAAATTGAATCCATAGAATTATTTGAATTCAGTGTGTTTGATATGGTTATCCATCTAGATTTTGTAGAGCTTGAAGTGTAGGAGAGAAATCTTGTTTCTTTTGTTTGTTAGCCAACCATTCAATACTCTTGATCATAGGAATTCACAACTCCTTAGAGATTATTGAAGACAAGTTGGGGAACTAGTAAGGTTGACTTTCAATCAACTATTTTCTTCCAACAATGTAAAGATCACACATGTCCATTAAGATCTATCTATCTCTCTCTCTATGCCACTTTACTATCTCTCTCTCTCTTCACATATATGTATATACATGTACATATATCTATATGTATATATATATATATATATATATACGTATATACATATATACATATATACATACACATGTATATGTATATGTATATACGTATATACATATATACTTACACACATATATATGTATATGTATATGTATATACCTATATACATATATACATACACACATATATATGTATATGTATATGTATATACGTATTACATATATACATATACATATACATATACATAAACACATACACATATATGTATACATATGTATATATATGTATATGTGTATATATGTATATTGTATATATATGTACATAAGTATATTATATATATATGTATACATATGTATACATATACATACATATACATAATGCATATGTATACATATACATATGTATATATATGATATATATATATATCTATATATACATATACATACACACATATACTTGATATATGCACATATATGTATACATATATATACATACAAATATACACACACACATATACACACACATATATCATACACACACATATCTCTTTCCCTCTCCATCAATGATAATGTTTACAATATTTGTCATTCACTAATTGCCGAGCACCTCCACTAATTCTAAATGTTTAATATGATCAATTCAAATAATACATTTTTGTACTATATTTAATATTTATATACTTATTATTTAATCATATATCTATTTTATATATAAAATCTATATTATAATTATATTTATTGATACGAGACTAACCTCTCTAATGAAATCTTCTATTTCTTGTAGATTAATTTAAATAATATTATATTTTAAAGTATATATTATATTAAATTAAATAATCTATATTATATATAGTATATAATGATAAATATAAATAAATATTTAATGTACAATACTATAATATTTTACTATTTTAAAATATATTTGGTAATTAATAGTATATTTAATAATAAATATAATTATGTCATATATAATAAGTGTAATTTAATAATATATATATCATCCATATAAATATAAATACAATATATATTTTGAAAAGATCATCACTTTTCTCTAGATTCTGTTGACTATCCCAATGTGCTACATGTATACTAAAATTTATGGGGATTCCTGCATTTCTAAAGTGAGCTGACTATTAAGATCAATGATTAAAAGCTTATAATATCGATGCAAGATGATTGAATAAATTGTGCTCACCCATTCAACCCTATTGGTCACACATAGGTGATGGGATAAATAGTTATCAACCTTTTCTATTTCTATAAGGTGATAGAATTGATCCGATTTATTCACTTTGCACCCCCAATTGTCACCAAAACACATTGCCAACATATGTGTTCCCTTTATGAGAAATAGGAGGTAATTTTTTTGATTGACTATTGATACAATGTAATAAAAGATGCAAGATCATAAATTTCATCTTGACTAGACCTAGTTTGTATTGACGAGAAATAAGTTAATAGTTTCAGTGATTTGTCTCGTTTAATAACAATCTATTAGTGTCCTTTACCTATATGTCAATTTTTGTTTTCATGATGGCCATGTTTATTGCGATTTTTTGTTGAAACCCACATGGAATTCATTATGTTGTAGATTTAAACAAAAAATGATCATAAAGATCCTCCTAAGATCTACAAATGGTTAGTTCGGTAGCTCAACAATCATTTAGTTCCTCCTAGTGTGAGTGTTTTGGAAAGACTAGGTGAATTGATGCCCAAGCGAGTTATTTGCATATGGAAGCCCTTAACATTGTCTCCTCTTACTACTTCTTTGTTATGTACAGACTTCTGGTGACCAAATTTAAGAGTAATATGAAGTGCTGTACTTGGGGATTCTTGGTAGTATTTTACAAAACTTTTGTGTCTAGTCAACAAAAAAAATCAACAAAAAAAAATTCAATACAAAAATAACGAACAACAGAAAAAGTTCAACGGTGTCCATAATTTCAATCATTTTCCATACTCCTTAACAACTCAACTTAAACAAAACAATCTAAACTTTGACTTACTTAAATGACTCATCCTAAGACACAAAGAAATAGATCCCAACCTTTCTTAACTAATAACAACATGAAATTAACATGATCATCCTAGAGGGAACACTTTCCCAATAAAAATAGCATGAGTATTCAAGTTTCACCATTACAAAAGATGATTGAAAGAAAACAAACCTTACATAAAATTGATGTCTTCTCAGTCGGGCACGTCTCAATTACAATAGCTAATTTCTTTAACTTGTAGAGTGGTGGAATTACTAAATACTAATATAAAGTTTTTGCTTTTTTTTTCGCTTTTTCAGCCTTTAGATAACCTTTTCATATTTCAAATCAGGACTTCCGCGTCTGTCGTCCTGAAGTGAAGATTTTTCATTCAACGCCAAATTCATGTTATGACATGGTAATCACCAGCATACGCAAAATTTTCTTTTTCTTTTTAGTCATTTCATAATCCTTAAGAATCTTAAGACATTTACAATGTGACTCTAGAGGTGATTTCAGTAGCGATTCGGAGACGGTTGAAAAAATTTCATAGGCAAAAATGGAGGCCAAAATATGGCTTGTTGTAGTTTATTGCTTGGTGGGTATTTCGCAGTCAACAATTCCGGGGTTGCCAAATTTAGCAGTAGCCCCTCTCTCCAGAATTGCTTTTGGGTCCTGTGCTAACCAGAGTGCACCTCAGGTATTTTCTTTTTCACTGCCTATGTCGAGTAATGATGAATGACTGCAAGTTTTTTAAGATTAAATTCAATGAATATTGTGTGCAAACCGAGCAGTTTTTTTCCCTCACATGGAGGAAAATCTTTTCGTTAATGAATGACATACTTTTTGATATGGGGTCATAGCTCTTACAACGAGCTTTGTTTAAGCTTAAAAAAACCACCCAAGTTCTCAGACTAAGGAGTCTCTACAATTCTCCCAGTCTGTAGGCACGGGAATTTCTATCTGGCCTCAAGAAGCTTGAAGATGGTTTAGTGTTTGAGAAATTCCCTATTATAGTGTTCGATTGTTTGGTGGTTATGTGCACTGGAGCATGTGGTGACGGACAATTTTTATGGGTCATTTTAAGCCAGATTTTTAAGAATTAAGTCGCCAGTTAACCAGAAAATAAAAATAAAAAACGTCGGCCTAAATTAACAAATTATGTAGCTAAGCGAGACTGATTGTTGGGGAAATTCCATGTTAAACGAGCTTGAGCCATAGCAGTGTTGCGAGGAGTGACTGCACATGAAGTTCACCCTTAAGAGCATTTATTAGATGCATCGATTGCCAAGTGGACCATTCATGTTCATCAGAGAAGGCTGTTGTCAACTATTTGAATGGGTTATGAAGGCTGACTCCATATTGACACAGCCGATTCTAGAAAATGATTTAACATAGTGATGCACTGCAGAGTTACCAAATGTATAAATATTGGTCTAAATTTTAATATAAAATGCAGATGAAGTTATTTACATTAGATTGACCAAGATGTCAAATTGGGTAAATCTTGGGTGAGTTTGTGGGCTGCCATTGATGCCAAGATTTGTATAGTTGGGTCATCTTGAATATACCTTAGAATTGTTGCACCACAAACTCACCGTACGTTCACTAAAGTCATGGGATGCCTTATAGGGTTAAAAGGTTTTGAACATGGGCCAGGCCCGTATGCACAAATATATATGTAACGATTAATCCAGAATCTCATTGCATGCCCCCTAAGGTTCCCTCAATTAAGGATTTGAACTTGAATCAGGCTAAAGTGCTTGAATGTACTTGGTAATCATTATGTCACAAACTTACCACATACGGTTAGAGCTGCTCTGGTTCAATTTATTTCATGAAAGTGACACCACAACTTCGCCAATTGTCACAGAAGGTTATGGGTTGCCTTAGTTGAATGTACTTTATAATTATTATACTACAACCTGATCATGTATCTTCTAGGATTATGGGCCATCTTATCGCTGTCAGGTCATTTGAGTCTGGGCCATGTTCTTAGAGTGATTCCATTTTCACTACACCACATATCCTTGAACTCAAAATAAACTTATCATAAATATTTTTATTAGTTTCTAGGAAGGAAAAGATTAACCATCTATTTTATACTCCAAAACAAGCCATTAGAAAAAATGTACCTGGTTGATTACCAATTTAAAACTTAATAGAGTTTAGAGTCTGAAGATGTTTCTGCATTTTGAGGGTTTGGTGCGTCTAGTGAACCGAGTACTTTAAAAAAATACATTTTTGAAGTTGACATTTTCAGAAGTCTTACATAATGGCATCTTTTTAGTTTTTTGGCATGACATGTCTATTTAAAATTTTGCTGATTGTAGTTTTTCACACAGCTTTTGGTAGCCTTTTGCTGCTTACATTGGAAGGACAAATTGGCGATCATATTTAATTATCTTGTTAATTTAGAATTTATCCAGCATTACATGCAACATTGGCTATTTCCATGAATTCAAACCTATTGTTTTTGACTGGAAAAGAACAGGGTTACTGGGGGAAGTGTTCCCCCTTCCAAAATCCTGTGTTTACATCCTCTGCGATGTCCCAGGACACACAGGGGCTGCTCCCTGGCTGTCCCCTGTTCCCATGGATTTTGGGGATGCATATCTGAAATACCTCCTTTTGAGGCACTACATTTTGGGGATGTGATGTTCAGACATCCCCTTTATCAGGAATTTTGGCAGAGCCAAATTGAAGCCTGAAATTTTTTACACAGGAAATATATTATGCTTCTATTCCTTCTCTTTCAATTACATATGCAAATTTATAGGAAGTACATCTCCTATGTTGTTGTTTTAATCAGAAATGCAAATTGACAGAAAATTCAACATAGTGAACAAAGAACACAGAATTTATCCTGGGAAAACCCTCCTCGAGGGAGAAAAACCCAGCCAAAATATCTCTCTTATAAATTGAATTTAAAGGAGCAGAAATCTGCTTACAATTTTGGCCACACACAAGGCTGATATGATGTAATAAAGAATCGCACCTCACTTAGATGCAAACACACAATTATATGATCTCTCCTTAATGTCGATCTGCTTTATGCAATAATATGATCTGCTGTAGATGCACGAACTCCTTGATAAGTGTGAATGTCTCTTGAGAATAAAATCGATGATCAAATGAATGAGCATCTCCTTCCATATATACAAAGTAAGGTGCCTCTTCACAAGCAAGGCAATTCTTCACAAGGGTCAGCCTCATTCAAGAACCAAGGCAACTTTTCATGTGGGTCGGCCTTTAAAATAATATTTATATATCATTTATTATTTCGATTTTGAGAGAAGGATATCTCCCACAGCTAAAACATCAACACTCCCTCTTAGCTAGGGAGGTATCCTTTCAGATATCCATGTCATGGAGTCTCTCAACATGACATCCATAATGGCTACACCCATTTGAGAAAAAGTTCATCATGGAGTCTCTCAACGTGATATCGTCATGGAGTCACTCAACATGATGTCCAACATGGCTACTCCCATGTGTGGAAAGAAACATATGCACAAGTGTCCATCACAGAGTCTCTCAACGTGATGTCATCATGGAGTCTCTCAACATGATGTTCACCATGGCTACTCCCATGTGTGGAAAAACACTAGTACAAAGTGTTCATCACGGAGTCTCTCAACGTGATATCGTCATGGAGTCTCTCAACATGACGTCCACCATGGCTACTCCCATGTGTGGAAAGAACCACATCTCCATCTTAGAGATGGACAAGGGCTCGCACCTCATATTTCTCCGTCTCAGAGAAATATACACTACAAGGGCTTTCACCTCATACTTCTCCGTCACAGAGAAATATACACTAACAAGGGCTTTCACCTCATACTTCTCCGTCACGGAGAAATATACACTAACAAGGGCTTTCACCTCATACTTCTCTGTCACAGAGAAATATACACTAACAAGGGCTTTCACTTCATACTTCTCTGTCACAGAGAAATATACATTACAACAGATCTTCATGATGATGTGGCTCCCTTTGAAGCTCCAAGTACTTGCATCAACCTCCTGACCTCCTCATCCAAGGTTGCCTCTGATGGATTGTCAGACTCCCTTTGAATGTTAATTCCTCCTCTTCGAAGAAATGTCTCCAGTTATGTGCCACCAACTCAATCCCATGGCAACAAGCTGTGTCTTCATGTTTGTTCATTTCTTCAGCCTGCGTGTCTTCCTCACAGGATACAGCAAGCTCTTCCTCCCTTGAACTCCTTATGCAATCTCTCATCATCCTTATGTTCCTTGATCCGTCCTGGAAGCATTTAAGAGAGATTAATAATAGTTCAAAACTATCCCGAAGAGAAATATCAATGCTAGAAGCATACATGATTCACTATTCCCAATGTTATTGCATGAATTATTATTAACTATAAAATTCATGATCATTATTCAAACATAAAATACTTATCTCTTTATGTTGGTCAATAGATGTAGTTAGGTGTTTGTCTTGCAGTCTCTTCTTAGACACTATCTTCAGCAAGAACCAAAACATAACTCCATTACAACCCGCACAGATCTTCAGAACAATGTCAAGAAACCAAAGTACCATCGCATCCACTCACACCAATAGCAGCTCGTGATTTTCCATATACAACCACACCACAGTCATATACTTCCAAATTTGTTCTCACAGTGATATCTAAACCTGACTTGCTGCCTTCAGACGCAATTCCTCCTAATATCTCTATATTGTCTTGTTGCTCCAATATTATAACAATATTCTATCACAGCTGAAGCTTCAAATGCTGAACTCCTTAAAGCATCTAAAGCTTAAAAAAAATAAAATCAAATTCCTCCACACTTGGAAGTGATCTTAAATCTGCAATTGCTTCTGATCGAATTTCCCCTGAACCCGCTCTAATACCATGTTGTTGTTTTAATTAGAAATGCAAATTGACAGAAAATTCAACACAGTGAACAAAGAACACATAATTTATTTTGGGAAAATCTTCCTTCTCGAGGGAGAAAAACCCAACCAAAATATCTCTCTTATATATTGAATTTAAAGGAGCAGAAATCTGCTTACAATCTTGGCCACACACAAGGCCGATATGATGCAATAAAGAATCGCACCTCACTTAGATGCAAATACACAATTATATGATCTCTCCTTAATGTCGATCTGCTTTATGCAATAATATGATTTGCTGTAGATGCACAAACTCCTTGATAAGTGCGAATGTCCCTTGAGAATAAAATTGATGATCAAATGAATGAGCATCTCCTTTCATATATACAAAGTAAGGTGCCTCTTCACAAGCAAGACGACTCTTCACAAGGGTCAGCCTCATTCAAAAACCAAGGCAAATTTTCATGTGGGTCAGCCTTTAAAATAATATTTATATATCATTTATTATTTCGATTTTGAGAGAAGGATATCTCCTGTAGCTAAAACATCAACATCCTATATTATAGGAGAGCTCCTATAACAACTCCCTTTATATAGATGAGTTATTTTAAACAACTCAAATTCCTAAAAACTTTGGTACAGTGAAATATTACAATATTATATTAACCTACACATGATATTCTAACAAACCATAACGAAGACACGTAATGATGTAATATTCCTAACACTCCCCCATATTACATCATTCTCCAACTGGGGATAGGTGGACTAACAATACTTGATGACCATGTTCAATTGTTTAGTACAGGGATTCATCCTCGTGCTCCCATCAGGATGGCCGGCCAGTTGTGTCATCTTTGGCAAGAACAAGGCTGTGGCGAACATGGTCTTTGTTCCAACAGATAAAAATGCTACAAGATGTAATAGAACATTTGCCAAACTATCAAAATCTTATAATTGCATCCTACAAAAATTGTTGAAAGATAAAATAATAACTTTGCCAGAGATTCGACCATTGTTTGAGCCGCATCCTCAATGTTACGATGCACAAAAGTTCTGCCAATACCACTGAGTCTCCGGACATGACACCGAGAGATGTGTTTGCCTGCATCAACTATCCAGCTCGATGGTAGAAAACAAAACTCAAATAAATCTGTAGTGAAGTTGAATAACCAGCTACAGATCTACATAGATCCTTTCCCGTCGCATTCTGCTAACTTGGTTGTCTCTTCATCCTCTTTTGATTTCACCCCATCTAAGTATGTGAATGTAGTCTTATTCACTCATTTTGCTCCTTCAGAGCATGTGAATGCCGTCCTTGACATTACATTCACTTAACATGATCTGCCTTTAAACAAGGAGCTCTCTTTGCTATATGTTCCCGCTCGTATCAATGGTAACATCGTAACGGGCGTTATGGTTGATCCTTCGAGCCGTGTGAACATCACGGAGGAGACTTGTTGATGTGATTTTTGTGACCACACCAATCAGCAGAACAAAGTAATCCGAAGGCTACTCCATTCTCTCTTGATCAAAGAATTCCGTGCGCTAAGATTGCAAGAAAGATTGCACGTTTAACTCCAAGGTTCCAAAATGCTTTGGAATACCCTCAATAGGTTCGTTGTGATATGCTATTTACACGAGGGGACTTACACAATTGTTCATAAGGCTTGCAGTAGACAATAGATGGATGATTGGAAGCGAATTTATGCAATGCGGATGATTTAGCAATAAGGTACGTTTTCCTAAAACTAACCAGAAATAAACTAAATTGAATGGCTGCAAGGATTAGAAAACTTATGGTCTATCTAAAGACAGGACGCGGGATCGATTTCGGCAAACTTCAACCAAACTCTGCTCCACCTCACGTTGGACAACTTACACAAAGTTGGTGCAATCTTCAAGGGGGTAGCAAGAAATTTTCAAGTTACAAATCAACATCAAGACACCGTCAAGACGATGCATACCAAGGCGTGAATTATAAATGACATTAGGCTTATAAAATGCTCCAGTTGACCACACAAGGCAAACTTGCCGTCAGCAAGCTGCTAGTGGTATGGACTAAAACGAAGTTGCCTCAATTAACACCACAAATCCACAGCTAACATCTACTTGCATGAAATAAAAAATACGCTATTTAAAGCTACTTTATGCTACTTGAAGTAGAAGGGATGAAAAAACCTCGCTAGCTATCCATAACAAAGACGAATTTCACCATCAATGAAAGATCTTTTATTATGAAAGTTTTTCACAACAATCTCTTACAAAGTTTTCAAAAGGAAAACTTTCCTTCTTCTTCAAACTATGCTATGTTAAGCTACACAACTATACTATCAATCTCTCTCTGCTCTAGTCTCTAGTCTAATGTCTAATCTAATTTCTAATTCTAATGAAATACAAATGAGGGGGGATGCCCCTTTTATAGATAGCCTAGTCCAATGGATGGCTCATATTACAATCAAATGAATGGCTTAGATTAAGCCACCTCAGCCCTAACCCTAAAAACAGCCAGAATGGGGAGTGGTACAATAAATGAATCAAAGATTCCCACTCACTCCCAAAATAGTAAAGGCAATTAATGCCCACAATCAGTCTTCCAGAAGGTCATCATCCAGAAGTGCGTTTCCATTCTCCTCCTTGGCTGCAAAATCAATGAAACTGGCAAGCACAACCTCAACCTCTTGAACTGAAATAGGCGGGATATGATCAAGCTGAAACTCTAACACTGTAACCGCTTGTCCGTGCCGTGTGTAAGACTTTCTCCAAGCAACTAGAGCATCCTATGTATTCTGAATCAAGCTGGAGAAAGTCGAAATGTTTTCAAAGTCATCCTGCACAAAAGTCTTCACCTCCGAAAAGAAAGGTGGCAGCCTACTCCTCAATCCATCAGTAGTCACCTCATCAGAATTCAGCCGTCTAGCAAAGATCGCCTCCAAGGTGTTCAAGACTCCATCAACAATGTTCATCATAGCTTTCCTGACTCTGGCTGAATCCGCCTGTGCTGCATCAAAGAACCCACGTCCTGTGACTACTAAAGAATACCAGCTGGTAAAATCGTACTTATCTCCCTCCTAAATCACTCCTCCATCAATCAACATCTGCAAGGGAGTATGCATCAAGGCCTCCAGACGTTGAATAACCTTGCTCTGATAAACATGAGCATCACCCCAGGCCTGATCAACTGCCTACATCTGTGCCATAATGTCGGAAGCTTGCTGGTAAGCATAAGCAAGATCTTCCATGAACTTTTTTGTCTCGGCACAAACACCTGCAACTCATTTATCTGCCCCCTATGCCATCTTTTTCAAATCCTCCAAGCCACTAACTGACTCTCTAGATAACTCGGCTGGAAGCTTAAGTGTTGGAATCTCCTGCCCACAAGGAGAAGACAAATGCTGCATATAGCCAATCAAAGTCTTATGCTCTTTCGTCAATTTCTTATACTTTCCTTTAGTCCTAAGCAATCTGTCCTTAAGCGCCTGATAGGAGTTATTAGACTCCTCAATGATCTGTGCTCCTGTGGGACGACCTAACTCCAAAGTGGTCATCATGTAATTCTCCGGTACTGCTTCATCTCGATCACAATCAACCCTAGGCACAACAACGTGAAGGGTGCGAGAGCCATCCTCATCCGTTGAAATCTTCAAAAATTTTCTAGCTCTCTTCTTAGTTGGAGGTGCACTGATCCTACTCAAAAATTCCTCTATCTCTACCATTGGATCAGCCTCTTCACTGGGGCTCCTTCTCATTCTATCTCTGAACCAATCAGGTACTACCTGCTGTATATCAAACGGCTGCTCCTCTCTAGCTTCTTCCTCACGGACTTGTTCTACTTCAATTTCATTCTGGCGAGGCTCACCGGCCTCTAATGGCTGAGTATCTCTTGAAATTGCATCATCCTCTAGAGCCGCCTCTAGCTCATGCTGGAAGTGAGTGTCAGTAGCAGTTTCCTCACCTTCCTCTTGTTAATCATCTCTAGTGGGCGCATTAACACTTTGGCCAACTGATTCTCTTCGTGGTGGCTGATTTTCCTCATGTAATTCCTGCTCTTGATTCAATGCATTTCTCTGATCAGAAAATAGAGAAACCTCCTCTATACTTGGAGAACATGTCTCCAATGGCCTAGGTGACTCAATTACAACTCTCGGAGGCTCCGGCCGAACTGGCTCCTTCCTTCGATATTCTGGACCTTGAGTAATCTGTTTCTTCCTGCTGGTAGTCGGTGTCCTATGATCTCCCATCAAATTATAAGTCAAAGGAATTGACCTACTCTTCAATCTGCTCACATGCCTCTCAACCCATGCTCTGGTGAAAGTTAGGACTGGAATACAAAGTGTGTCTAAATCAGCAATCTCTGCCTCCGACCAATCTGGGAGTGGAAGTGGTGTGTCTCTCACTGCCTCATAATCTAGATGGAGAACATTCATGTCCTCGTCTACCTGGTCTGGCACTGGAATAATTTCACACTCCCTAATCATGCTTATTGGTAGCCTTGAAAACATCCTTTTTTTGACTTCAGCCTCATCTGATGTATTAGCCCAGTAATCCTCAATATTTTCCTTATGAATAAACTCCTCTGATAGTATCCATCTAATGTCCCTGTGAGGATGAAATATGCTAACCAATTTTTTTGAAGAAGTAACACAAAATAACCAGCAATAGATGATTGGGTTAGCGTTAGCCTCAAACTGAAAATCTGAACTTGAATGGAAGATACTGAACTTGAATTGAAGAAACTGAACTTGAATGGAAGAACTACTCAACGTCAAGAATGTGCACTCAAGATCCCACTGAGGGCGAGGTGCTAACATATGACGGAGTCTAAGAAATTGAAATTATAAACGGTTAGGCGGATAACCAGCCATGAGAAACAATTCCACACTACCACCAAACAGTGGGGGGAAAAGATTACAATAGAAAGCAATTCATCCGCTGCGGCGGGCATCCACAATGCTGTGGGGATTCACCACTATGAAGTGGGTATAAGAGTGTTACAAATAGATTGTCCACACTGGCGGTAAACCATCCAGGGGTAATTTAATGATAAACAGAAAGTAAATTGCAGAAATGAAAGAATGGTTGGATTAGTAATGCTTAATCTCAACCTTACAAATAAAACTCTGCAAATTACTAAGTACAATTGATAAGGAATGAACCTTAGATACAAGTATGAACTTCTACAATGATATAACACTCAAATACTGAAGTATAAGCCAAAAAACTGGAAATTGCAACAGTCTGATATAAAAATCAGAATTCTGGAAATTATAACAGCAGACTGGGAAACAGTAAAATATTCATAACTCACTCGTTTCACCTCCGAATTGACTGAAATCTTTTGCAAATGTTTCTCAAGAGGTAGGCGCCCAAAAACCAAGCACCAAACAGCAGCAACTCCAACTTATTTTTTAACTTGCACAATTCCCAATGCACATGAGATGGTACGGCCCTCTTGGGAGGGGCGATTTTATTTAAAAATCAAGCACTTCAAAATAAAATCTCAAAACTTGCATGAATGGTCGCCCAAGGTCAGCAAACAAATTGGTTAAATACCCAGAACGAAATTCAAGCTGGAAAATAAGCCATGAATAAAAATCACTTTCAGCAGTTGATGAAACAGCAAACCAAAATTACCAAAATCTCCGAAATTCTTCAATCTTTGATGCTCAATCTGCTAGTCTGAAGTTGAGAAGCAGCAATGTAGCCAACTAGGTGTTATATTGCAAACACGAAATTGGATGAGAGGCTAGGAGGTAGACTTCCTCGAAGCAATTTGTCAATTGTCATTTCGACAGCATAACTTTAGCATAATTTTCATGGATCCAAAAGCTGGAGCAAAAGCCTTCAATAAATAAGAGCTCACCAAAACTCTTCAATTGCCTGAGAAGCAGCTCAAAAGACACAAGAGACCTTTCCCATTCCCAAAGACCAATCAACTTCTCAAGTGGCGTCCCAAAAGCCTCCAAGAATTTCACTTTATTCAAATAATATAAAAGTGGCGTCCACTTTTGCTCAAGGAATAAAGTTCTTAATAAAATTAATAAAGCTCTTTATGAAGGCATACCCTTCATGGCCCCACTTTTAAAAACAACTTAAGTTATCTCCTTAGGCCAAGGGGGTGTCAACAGTGAATTAAAACATAATGCCTTTAATTAAATATTTTTTCACCAAATAAAGCTCTCTGAAGACCAAGCCAATATAATAACAACCGCTCCAACTGAGAAGGACTAAGAATGGACAACTGCAACTGCCACAACTAGCATTTACTAAAAATAGTAAACAACATGAAATGCCACAAAACTCCAAGCCAAGAAACCCTAATTTCACCTCATTCCAGTCTACGGGTTCCGGAATAGATTGATGAATCAAAGAAGAGCGTATGGCCAAAATGGGGACATTACAGAGGATCGTAATACTACCTGCTGGTGTGATAGGAAAGATGGAAGAATTGAAGCTTATTTTCAGCTTCCCTGGCTGCTTGAAGTGAAGGACACACTTCATCTGAATTACCCATGATGATTGGGAAGTCAATCCCTCCCTTCTTCTTTCTCTTTTGAATCTTATCAAAGGCAACAAGTTGCCTAGATATCTCTAACATCAAAATTCTATTTGTTGGGTACTTAGGCAATCTATATGGGTATGAAGAAAAACCTTGCTGCTTGATGTAAGAAAATTTCGGAAACTGAATAAACCAACACCCATACCTTTCAATTAATTCCTGAGCTTCCCTTGAGATCCTATGATGAGTCCTCTGCTGAAGTGATCTCGTTATATGCATGGTGAAGGCATCATTGACTCGCTTGTAATTGGACGTGCTTGTCAGGTGTAGCTATGGACAAGCCTCATGGATTTTGAATTGATGAGAGCCGCAACCAATTGGCTCCTTATATGAAATTCCTTTGTACTTCGTCATACGAGCCAACATGTAAACAATGTAGGAGCCCATGTAAAATGTTTTCGTCCTCCTCAAACTCAGGAGCTGCTCATGCAAATTGTCACTAATCATCATAGCCCAGTTGATGTGCTCTTTTCCTTCCAACACGAGGTTTATGTAATAGAACATCCATGGCTCAAAAATAAATGCTTGAGGGCAGCCTCCAACTCTGCTAAGCATCATGATCAGGTCACAATACTCCTGCTTCAAATCATCTGATATAATCTGCTTCGACAACTTTGTACGAGAGGGCTTGGGCTTGTTCATCCAGTGAGCGTTGATCATGTCTTCACATCTCTCGAATGTTGAAGCATACATTTGCTCAGCACACTCTCTTGTCTTGTAAATCATCCTCTCATGCGATGGGATTCCAAAAGCTTCGCAGATAGTTGCAGGAGTGAGGTTGGCGAATACTTGACCATCTGGTGAGACAGTAGATCTATCATCAGAATCGTAGTAGTTAGCACACTCCATCATCAACTTTGGACACTGAATAGCTGGCAGGAAACCAACAGCTGCATATAGTCCACTTTGAACAATATTGTGCGAAGTGATTGAAGGGCGATGACTGCCAACTCCCATCATTCGACTTTTAAAGGCCTCCATGTTGAAAGAACCCAAATTCGTATCGGCCAGCTTGCCCAACTTCGAAGTGAATTTCGACTCCGGCAGGAAAGGCTGGCTTAGCTTCTTGATAACAATCTGTTTGGATGCAGCATTTCTATCTCTGCCAGTTGCTCTTACTTCAGCCATCCTGCAAAATAACAAACAACCATCAGCAATTTAAAATAAAATAACAAGAAATAACATGCAAGGGCTGCCAGTCGACTTTTAAAATTGAGAAGTTGCAACATCATATTTCATTTGCAAACCTCAACTTCTCCTCTAACAATTTCGAACTTTCAACACTTAGAAAGTTTTTTAAGTTGGCTGCAGCAACTTCTCCTCTTGGATAAAATTGGCCAACTCTGCTTTCAGCAACTCCTCAACACTTAGACTTTTTTAAATTCGCACTTCTTCAAAGTTTTAGCCTCAACAATCCTTCTTCTTCAAATCGAATTGCTTCAATGCCTGCACCGCAATCTCAACTTCAGAGCTAAAATCGAACTTGCCAACTTGATGGAGAAAAAATGAATAAACTTTCAGCTCATATAGCCAAGTCGACTTCTAGAAGGAGGCCAAGTTTAGCTAATTCATTAAATCTACACTACTTCACAACAAGAATTCGAATTTCCCTCCCTCTGGTAATTTCAACACTTGTCACTTGGCGTCTAGAATCTTGACCTTCTAGAATTTCAAAAGATTCATCTTGACTGGCGTACTTAGCATTTTAATTCATTTTGAAAATATTCACTTCAAATTCACTCTTTCAGAAATTTACTTCACCAACCGAAGCTCTGACATTCAATTTTATTCACCTCTGACTCTGGAAGATTCATCTCACGAAGAATTCGATCAAATTCTTCTAGGCAATCCATTTCAAATTCATCGTTTAAGGCATTTTATTCTTGTAAACACATTTTATTCCTTTTGCCCTAGAAAAATTTAAATTTTCCTTAGGAAAATTTCATAATTCAAATGCCGATCAAAATCTCCATCTTGAAAGCCTTTGCGAAGTGCAGAAGACTTTAAAATCCATTCATTGTCGAAGATCCTCAATACCCAGAAGAAAATTCCCTTCAGAACGTGTTGAATTCATGGGTCTACAAACGAAGGGGTTCATTTAATCTTTGAATTTTAAACCTTAGAAATTTTTTTTCCATCAAATTTATTCCAATTCTTCATCCCTGGGCGTATTTTCTTGCTCTGACTTGGAAATCAACCTCGCGAAGCTAGCACGTCTGACTTCATCCATTGCCAATTTTATTCATGCCTCTGAAAATTTCACATCTTCTCCAACTTGGGCATATTTTTCCTCTAGAGATGAAATTTTAAATATTAACACTTAGGAAAAATATTTTCAATCCTTTTATCAATCTGGGCGCATATAGGCATCAAGGAGGAATTTGAACTAGAAAATTTCCTTAGACAGTTTTCTCCATTTAACTTCAATCATTTTGCCTGTGAAGAATTTTTTTTTATCAACTCACTTATATAATTTTCTACGCCTTGGGTGCATCTAGGAGGTTAAGGGGGATATTTTCACCTTAATGCCTTAGACTTCTTCACCACTTAACATCTTTTATTCTATCTTGGACTTGGCGTATTCAAAGGGTGGTGAAGAAAGTCAACACTTTGTCTTCTTCCTAGCATGTGTGTGGGCGCATTTGGCTTATGGAGGTGGATTAACTTTGAACGCCTTAGAACATTTCCCCACCTTATGTCTAACATGGGCACACTTTACACACTCAAGAGAGTTTTCACCACGCCTTGGCAATTTTCACCCACTAATTTCACCTTGTTCAACATCAATGCCTTGGTAACTCCCCTTATTTTCACCTCAACTTGGGCGCATTTCTTACATAGAGAAGGATGGGCGCATATCACATGTGTAGGAGGATTAACACTTTCCAACGCCTTTGACTCTTTTGACTCCTCTAGGCTTGGGCGCATTTTGGACATGTAGAAGGATAGGCGCATATGGAGGGGGGAGGTGGACGAACTTCCAGACTTAGGCAATTTTCCACTTCCACTAGTTCTTCCTTGGGCGCATTTCACATAGGTAGGAGGATGAACTTTAACATTTAGAATTTTCTTAGCCACCACCTTGCATGGGTGCATTTAGAGGGGTGAGGTGGATTTACTTTAACACTTAGAAGCTTTTAGCCCTTATCACCTTGACTTAGCATGGGCGCATTTGAGGTAGTGAGTAGGATGAACCTCATGACTTAATTTTTTTTTTACTTTCCAGCTGAGGATGAGGGCGCATTTGGGGGGTGGTGAAGGATTTTGTTCAGACTTAACTTTTTCAATCCTCTGCCAATTATCTTGGGCGCATTTAGGAGGTCAAGGTGGATAAGCTTCAGACTTAGCCATTTTTCCAACTGCCTGCTCATGCTTTAATACTTACTATAAATAGTAAGTCTTTTGATTTTCACATCTCTGAAGCTCGGATCGATTCGAAATTTTAACCACAGGATCCTCATGACCTACTTAGCCTATTCACACTGCCATCTTGAGCTGACCTGCTAAAAATAGCACATTTCTGAAAGTGGTTTACTATTTATAGCAACTACCTGTTTCTGAGACTTCCCCAACTCCATTTGACTTGAAATTTGAATGACGCTCTCCTCATTGGATGACTTGCCCGTTTACATTGGCGCCTGCTGCTGATTTACTATTTTTAGCCTGTTTCTGTAATGCCTTACTATAAATAGTAAGTGCTCCGATTGCCTTCAAATTTTACCGGTGGATAGGTTGAAAGATGCTAATCGCAGTGGGATACACCGGTTTTCGAAAATTCTGACATTTTACCCCTCATTTTGGGTCCCGAAGCTAGAAACCCTAATTTGACTTGCATGTATATCAAATGACCTTCGTTTGACCTCGTTTCTGTTGCACTTCGCCCTATTTGTGGTTCTGATGCGCTGGGCAGCTGCCGGAATGCACCTGCTAAAAATAGTAAATCTCTGAAAATTGATCATCTCGCTGTGCATGTCACATCACTACGTAGCTCTTGAAAAACCCATAAGGAATATGCAGACATGCAAAGAAAACTCTAACATGCAAACTCTAAAAATAGCCTTCGAAGACGGCTCCTGAAAAAGTTCTGATCCCAGTTTGCATGTTATACCGTTGCGAAGGTCTCCAAAAACCCACAAGGAATATGCAGACATGCAAAGGAAATCTCAACATGCAAACCCTAAAAATAGCCCTGGAAGCCGAACTTGCTAAAAATAGACAGTTGTCCATTTTGACTCAAAACTTTCAGACAAGCAACTTGACATGTTCAGGAAGCAGTGTGACGATCAAAACTCCAAAAGTGCTGAGAGAATACCCTGAATTGCACACTTACTAAAAATAGTAAGTTTCCAGATTTCACTGAAATTGAGCTGGAAACCTGCTGGAAGCAAACTGATTGCAACGTGAAGCTCAGATCCCAACTTATTCACTCCATTTGATTTTAGACTGACTAGAAAAGTGCAAACCCTAATTCTCAGATTTGGCCAAAATTTTCACATTTAAGCTCACAGATGGGCACATCCCCGGAAAGCGGACAGCAAAAAGAGACAAAAAGAGAGAGACAAAACCAAAGCCAAAAGACCAGAATGGAGCAAAAATTAGGGGGTCCCCATTTTGAATGGGGCGATGTGTGAAAAGGTCACAACAAGACCCTTTTTATTAATAGCTTACATAAGGAGAAATATGATGAGTTGCAGGCTACCCTTCACATGCACGATGGGTTTTCTATTGTGCTTGTGGGCACTATTTCTTTGTCAGTCCTAGTAGGACCTAAGACGTTGGAAGTCCCGTTTGTTGTGATTCTTGAGTTCGCCTTATTCAGGGCAAGGCTAGGCATTCCATGGCTGGCCTTGATGAACGCAGTCGCTTTAGTAGTCCACAAATGTTTGAAGTTTCCCCATGAGGGTACTATGCATATTGTCCAGGATTTTGGATACAAACCACTAGTATCTCGTGGGGGCTTCTCCCTTGACCACTTTTGGCCCACCCCAGTTGAACCCCTCCCTCTTAGGGGGGATCTTTTATATAAGGCATATTTCAGATACAAGACTTGGTTCTCGGCGTTGAAGTGTGGTTTTCCCTCATCTCCTTATGTTGTTTCTTTGAAGGCCTGCCTGCATGCACAATAGCAAGCTTTGTCTTTTGCCCCTCCAAGGGGGAAGGTTAAGCTTGCTCTTGCCTTGGGGCCTTCCCCTTCTTTTGCACCTTCTACTTCTTCCCAACCTTTGGTGGCGTCTTCTGTTCCTCCTACCGTGCCTAGCACAAGAAAAGGAAAGGCGCCCATGCTGCGGAAGTTGAAACCTCTAGTCTTCCAGCTTCTCGTTTTACCCACCATTCCCCGACCCACTTGATATGGCAGGGGGAAGTGTTCCCGTGGGATTGGTCTCGCGTTTCAGCCTTTGCTTATTCCTCCACCTACTCCCTGAGCAGGGAAAGGAAAGAGGCCCGTCGTTGAGATGTCTGTCTTTGTTCCTACTTTTGTGCCTCCTCCTCCTGTTCCTCCTTCGGAGTCGACCCTTCCACCGGTGCCAGTTGTGGAGGTTGCTCCTATGGTAGAGTAGAAGCCCCAACCTCTTCTTAGGTTGTTGTCATGCCCCCGAAATCGTGACACTAAAATAACAAAATACATATTTAAAGTATTAACCCTTTGATATCATTATAATTATAATTGTTAAGAGACAATATTTATTATATTATAAATATCAAATATAATATCGCAATCCCCAAAATACAAATACTAGATATTATAATCATTGTAATAATATGAAATAAATAATATATATTGACAAATTATTATAAAACTAATAACTCAACATCCAAGATAAGGTAATAAAATAAAGATAACTTAAAATATCATTATAAATTATAAATGATAACATTGTAATTATCAAATATAAAATTATGAATATTAAGCAATTATCAACATAATATTTTAATATAAATTTGTACAAGTGTCTTTGCATTTGGAGTATTGCATGGTTTGAAGATCCGTGTTTGGTATATGAATGCTATTGGGATTTAAAGGAAATTTTGCCAATGTGTTAATATCTCGTGTATGATTGGTTGGTCGGGCATACTGCATTATTACCATCGATAACAAAGGAAGTTGCACCTACACATTGTAAGTATAGTCTTTGCTCACATTAAGAAACTGAAACGGCATTCCTTAGCACAAAAAGACAAAATGACGCCTCCCTTGCACAAGACGTGGTATAGGTAGAAGGTCGCGGCCCTTCACAAACATAGAAAATGAAGGAAGCAAAGTTGGACAGAGGGGAGGCACCGTGTGAAGAACAGGGAAGGCAATTAAGGCATCAGGAGACGTGGAAGACATAGTCGATCAGGTGAAGTTGATTCACTTAGCTGTTAATACCTAGCATTCCCCAATTTTAGAATTAGATAATCATTCAAGTGATAGATATCCAAGCATACTATGCATTGGCAACTAAACCCTGTGATTTATTTAATATATATAAGGGACTGTCTTCATCTCCCATTCTTATTGCTTCTATGACCAACCATTGAATGATACTAGCCGATAAGTCTGAATTTTAGTATGCTAACCTCATTTACAGACAACATAGGGTGAGGAATTGAATAAACTAATAGTGCTGCAATTTTGAAGTGTTAGTTATGGTTTCTGTATTCTGTATCTATTGATCCATTGCCCTTTTTGCAAATACATGTCCATGTGTGCTATCTACATATTAGAAGTAAGAAACATTGATAAAGGCTAACAATATGCATGATATATGAATGTTCCTCCATTAATTCAGAAGTGAAGATATAAAATAGATGTTGCTTACTAATTATCTGATTATTAATGTAATATTTTGGTCATGATTATAATTGTTCTAGATTTGATATTTACTAAAGAATCAGTGATAAATGCAAATGTATCTGATTGCTTAAAGATTGTCTTCTGAGTGTTTGCAAATCTACTAGGGAGGAAGGGCTTGAGAAAAGTGGTGCCTAGAAACCCCACTCAAGATTCCGCCCCTGGAACCCAAGGCAAGGATGGGCCATGGATGAGGGGAAGGTCCACTTAAGATCCACCTAGTCCAAAGCATGGGTGGGGCATGGAGGGGTGGGGGTCCCACTCAAGATTCTGCCTAGGCCATGGAGGGGTGGTAGGCCTAGACCACTTATAAGCTTCGCTGGCTTCCCCCAGTAGGTTAAGTGTCTTCCGAGGTGATGAAATGGGTAGAGAAAGCATGTACAAGTCGCCAAGAAGAGAGGGTTGTGGTTTACAACCTCTTGGGCTTGGCAAAGGGCTTTGGGCAAATTAAATTAGGCTTGTGGATGCAAAATAGGACCAAATAAGGCATAAAGAAGCCCAATTTTAGCAAGGAGGGCCTAAACAAGTGTGAAAATGTAAAAGGATACATTTTCCTACATTATAACATCATATTTTTTAAAAGGGCCTACTTTCATGTATGTGATTTGCAATGAACAAATAAAAACTTGGAAGAATAATCTAAAGTGGATTAAAGATGATGCCACTTGATTGTATTGCATAAAATTCTCGTAACACAAATTATCTTGTGGGTCCCACTTTAGACCGTGTGATGTGGAATGGGAAAAGAAGTGGTGAGTTAATACTTGCGGTGACTTAGCTATTGTTAAAGGTGGTTAAACATCATATTTTTATTGGGTCACATGTAAGTGATTTAGTGAAATATGTTGCGTATGTTAGAGTGGTCCTATGTTTCATGACATGAGCTTGATTTTGATGTTTGTAAAAAAAAATTCAAATTTGACTTATAATGTGCAATAGGCATCAATTCGATTGTCTACGAGAATCAACGGCTAGAATTCTAACTAGGATCAAAATTGTTAATAATTATGAGCTATAAGTCCTAAGTTAGTGCACTAAATTTAATGAAAAAAGGTGGTGAAACAATTAATCCATTATATTCAAGTCCCAACATAATTTAGAGTCAATTCTAGACACTTGAGGAAGAAAGTTGAAGGCTACAATTGGAAAGAAAATATTTTTGATTCAATTGGTAATTTTCCTTGCTCAAAAAATTCCTCCAACATTTAACCATGACTATTAATGGGTAAGTTGTCAAAAATATTGAAATCATCTACAAATTATTTATAATCTAAGGTTTGTGTGGTTCAACTAGTAAGGAAATTGTAATCCATAAAGCATTTCCTAGTCTAAATTTTGGTAAGGTCTTGTGTAGTATTCAAAATGAGTCGATCAACATAAAGACAAAATAATCTTAGACTAAGATCTAGTCAATTAATTCTCAAGGTCTACAAAAAGAACTAAGCACCCTCAAGGAACATGCATTCTCTCATATAAATTGCAAGATATGGCCAAGTTGATCAAAGATGTAATCAATCCTATTAATAGGTGGGATTTGTTTGGTTATTGTTATAATGGATCTAATAAGCCTATCCCAATTTTGAACATCTAGAAGGATTATATTTGGGAAGTTGGCAGTGCCAAATATTTTTATCAATATTGATTTAATGTTTTCCCAATGTGATAAGTATTACCCTATCTTGAGGAAAGTAAAAGGCAAGGGTAGTGATGCAATTTTCTCTCTAAATAAGGGGTTAATTGTTAAGGGCTTTGACCTTGATTTGATGATTGACTATAATATCAACTTTGATTAGTTGTGCAAGGAATACAAAAAAGATAAAAGTAGCTATATTGTCAAATGGCTACATAACCACATATTGAAAGGAACATATGAAGTGAAGCCTCTTCTTTCTTAAGAGGTGGATCCTTTTAGCATTGAAACTTTTGAGGAGTATTTCAAAATGACCTATATGGATATGTTTTCGGTCTTATGAGTATATTATAAGGTGTGTATGTAGCTACATATGATGATGACAGTTGTAGACATCCAACACACATATATAAATGTATAATTTAACTTTGCCTTGTTTTTTGTAGATAGAATGAATAAGGAATTAATATATTTCAAAGTTGATAGGATAATTCCATGTCCAAGTGGTATTATCTATTGTGCTAGATAGAGTGGCCTTTCTTGAGACAATTTGGAAATTGAATGAAGTTGACAAGCTACATTTGAGGCAACATAAAAAGGGTCATTCTTCCCTACAAATTTGAAATTTTTGGACTTTAGTGCAGTCTCTAAGGAAGTCTTAGAGCTCTTAGAGTCTAAGTTGTTAGATTATAGAATGCAAGTGGAGAAGGAGAGGAGACATGAGCTTGAACATTTCATCGATTAAGTTAGGAAGGAAGTAGATAGACCAAGTTATGAGTAGGGGCAAATCTTCACTATTGAGAAAAGGACTGTTGATGACAATTATAAGGGTGAATTTTTTGTGATCAAGAACCCAATTGAAAAAATGGGGCTAATGTTGGAAAATGTTGATGCTCTTGGGATAATGTCTCCTAAGATTACCTTAGGAGGACATGAAATTGAGTAGATAGCTAGCTATCCCATTGGGTCACCAATTGCATTAGTTGTAAGAGGTAGGTTTCACAAAGAAATTTTGTAAGAGGGAGTTGTTCAACTATTGGTTGAATACAAAATCATAGAGGGAAGTGGTGAAAATTTCCTTGATGAGAAAATTATAAGGTAGGCCATTGCCTCACCTAGGAATCACAATGTCCCTAACATTCCTTTAGAGAGAACTTGGATGAACTTGGAGGAAGGGGACAAGGTAGTGCAAGATGTCAAAGTATTGGCTTATGAAAAATTCCTCTTAGATGATGAATTCATCAAATTTGATGAATTTAAAATGATGTTGGTTAAAGTAAAGACAAATGTTGACATCTAGAAAAATAAGGAAGAGGATTCTAGTAAAGAGAATGCGGTAGTGATGAGGATAATCCTTAGAGTATCTAGAAGTAGATTGAATTTGACCTTGCAAACATGACCCTTGAAGAGGGGTGAATATTGGTCAAGGAAAATGGGTGTCTATTGCTACTAGGTTAGGATATATTCTACCATAGCTATAGACACTATTAGAAGGCAAGACACTAAGAATGATGTTTTGGGAGATGCAGAGCATACAAAGGAGTTATACATTGGCTCTAGATTTAGTGCAAAGTATGAAACACTAGCTATATGGGATATAGTTATAAAATAAAACAAGCCCCAGGTTTCTAGGGACATAACTAAATTGAGTGGAAATTTGATTGTTATAACATTGGCAAACAGAATTATGCCTCAAGCTACATTTTTAGTAGTGGACTCTACAATGTTTACAAAGGCTATAGCAAAAAAAAATTGTAAGCATATTTTGATAAGCTACAAAATGGACATACAAAGTTGTTGCATGAGTATAAAAGGTCAAATCAATGATGGTGTAGCCTAAAATTATTGCCATAAAACCTATAAAGTTCCCTTACCCATCTAATAGCATGTCTCAACAAGATAGAGAAACCCTAATGCTAAGGATTAAGGAATTAAAAGACAAATTAAAGATGAGAAAATAAGCAAAAGATAGTGCTAGAGAAAAATGTGTAAAGGATGTTACTAAAAGCATCCTGAATGGTACTTTAGGGAGCTCACTCGAGCAAGACAACAAGGAACTATAGAGAACTACGCCACCGAATTTCAAAAACTGGCAGCCATGGTACTTGAAATTTCTCAAGAGAGTCTCACCTATTTGTTCATAGAGGGATTAAGGGGGTCAATCAAAAGTATGGCGAGTGCATTAGTGCCCACCCGTTTAGATGAAGCTATTCAAAAGGCCATGAAATTCGAGGATAACTTACCAAGAGACAAACCCAAGAGTTTTACTGCACCCTCAAAACCCCCTCACATAGAAGAAGGGCCTAAGAGGGAAGATTCATGAGGGACATGTCCTTATTGTAATAGGAGACGAGATTGTGATCATATGTGTCAAGTGATGGAAGATTTAAAACGGAAGGGGCTATGTTTTACATGCCATGGGCCATGGGGATGTGATCATAAATGTAAAGGTCGAGCCCACAAGATAGAAGTGACCCTTGAAGAAGAAAGCAAAGAACACCTAAGTAAGAAAACAAGATATGAGGGAGGGGATCTCAAAGGGATCAAATCAAAAGAAGAAGAGACAATAAACAAATGGAACTTCGTGGAGGAGCAAATTTAAGCGGTGAGGACAACCTTACACCCTCAAAGTCTAGAAATATACTATCCAACCAAATCTCCCCAATAAGAATTGTAGTATATAATTTGAACTCTCTTCATAAGACCCCTAAGGTCACTTTATCAAGAAAAATGGAAAACCCTTCATAGAACATTACATAAATATGTGTCGGACTCCTCTTAAGTTTAGGAGATATCTATGACATAAAAAATTATTTGCTTGAGGGCAAGCAATTTGAGAGGGGAGGACTGTGATGCCCCCGAAATCGTGACACTAAAATAACAAAATACATATTTAAAGTATTAACCCTTTGATATCATTATAATTATAATTGTCAAGAGACAATATTTATTATATTATAAATATCAAATATAATATTGCAATCCCCAAAATACAAATACCAGATATTATAATCATTGTAATAATATGAAATAAATAATATATATTGATAATTAATTATAATACTAATAACTCAACATCCAAGATAAGGTAATAAAATAAAGATAACTTAAAATATCATTATAAATTATAAATGATAACATTATAATTATCAAATATAAAATTATGAATATTAAACAATTATCAGCATAATATTTTAATATAAATTTGTACAAGTGTCTTAAAGGAAATTCTGCCAATGTTTTAATCTATTGAGATTTAAAGGAAATTCTACCAGTGTTTTAATCTCTCGTGTATGATCAGTTGGTCGGCCATACTGCATTATTACCATCGATAACAAAGGAAACCGCACCTACACATTGTAAGTATAGTCTCTTCTCACATTAAGAAATTGAAATGACATTCCTTAGCACAAAAAGACAAAACGATGCCTCCCTTGCACAAGACGTGGTCTAGGTAGAAGGTCACGACCCTTCACAAACATAGAAAATGAAGGAAGCAAAGCCGGACAAAGGGGAAGTAGCGTGTGAAGAATAGGGAAGGCAATTAAGGCATCAGGAGAGGTGGAAGACACAACCGATTAGGTGAAGTTGATTCACTTAGCTATTAATACCTAGCATTCCCCAATTTTAGAATTAGATAATCATTCAAGTGATAGATATCCGAGCATACTATGCATTGGCAACTAAACTTTGTGAGTTATTTAATATATATAAGGGACTGTCTTTATCTCCCAATCTGATTGCTTCTATGACCAACCATTGAATGATACCAACCAATAAGTCTGAATTTTAGTATGCTAACCTCATTTACAGATAACATAGGGTGAGGAATTGAATAAACTAATAGTGCTGCAATTTTGAAGTGTTAGTTATGGTTTCTATATTTTGTATCTATCGATCCATTGCCCTTTCTGCAATTACATGTCCATGTGTGCTATCTACATATTAGAAGTAAGAAACATTGATAAAGGCTAACAATATGCAAGATATATGAATGTTCCTCCATTGATTCAGAAGTGAAGATATAAAATAGATGTTGCTTACTAATTATCTGATTATTAATGTAATATTTCGGCCATGATTATAATTGTTCTAGATTTGATATTTACTAAAGAATCAGTGATAAATGCAAATGTATCTGATTGCTTAAAGATTGTCTTTTGAGTGTTTGCAAACCTACTAGGGAGGAAAGGTTTGAGAAAAGTGGTGCCTAGAAACCCCACTTAAGATTCCGCCCCTGGAACCCAAGGCAAGGATGGGCCATGGATGAGTGGAAGGTCCACTTAAGATCCGCCTAGTCCAAAGCATGGGTGGGCCATGGAGGGGTGGGGGTCCCACTCAAGATTCCGCCTAGGCCATGGAGGGGTGGTAGGCCTAGACCACTTATAAGCTCCGCTGGCTTCCCCCAGTAGGTTAAGTGTCTTCCAAGGTGATGACATGGGTAGAGAAAGCAGGTACAAGTCGCCAAGAAGAGAGGGTTGTGGTTTACAACCTCTTGGGCTTGGCAAAGGGCTTTGGGCTTATCTACCCATGCCACTCCTCTTATGTCTTCGTAAATTGCTTTGTGATTATATTTATATTTTGGATATCATGATATTAATGCTAACATGACATGTATATGTGGAAATATTTTTCATTCAGGTATACCCCATTAAAGAGTTATCAAATTGACAAAGTGAAAAAAGAAAAGCCTAACACTAGTCAACAAGTGAATTCTAGGGCAAAGTAGGACAAGGGACATTATAGCCGCGTCTTCTAGTGCCCACAGTTGACGTAACCGGCTTGTACGCGAGTGTAAATGTCGACGAAAGGCCTTGGCTAAGGAAAAAACTGCTTTGCAGAAGAGCAAGGAGGAGCCTATTATTTCAGTGTTTGCTCCTGTTTTGGTTCCTTCTGCTCTTGTCTTTTTTTTGCCTCAGTTCCCATCGCTTTAGTCCTTCCGGCTTCGTCGACGGACCTCAATGAACCTCACCCTAAAAGGGTGCAGGTGTTTATTGTGCCCTCGCCTGAGCCTCCCCTTCTTACTTCTCTTCTTGATATTCCTCCATTTTTGCAGCATGTAGACATGCCTTTCACAAAGGTGGTGTCCTCTATGGCTTTGTCTCCTTCTCCATCTTCTGCTCGAGCAGTGAGGATCCCATCTCCTTTGTTGAAGTGCAAGTCGGAGAGCGAATTCTCTTTGAGCGATGGTTGGAAAAAGTTGTTTCTACCTTGTGAGTCTTGTTCTACTTTGGCTTGTGTTGTGAAGGTAGCCCTCGCATCCCTAGAGTTTGTCCCTGCCCCTCTTCAAAAGGATTGCCCTGACTCCTGGGTGTCTTGTCCTCCTCTTGCTCATTTGACACATGTTACTCCTGAAAAGTGCATGTTTCACTCGTTGGAGGACATCCCATTACTGTCCTTGATCTTTGCAAGATCAATGACTTTAGTCTCACAAGAGCTTGGCGATGAAGACCTCGAGGGGCCTTCTTCCTTAGCCCTTGTTGCAGGTGAGTTGACGAGTACCTCCCTAGCTATCCCTCCCCTCCAGGCTCGTCCTCCCTCTGTTACACCCCAAAATTGTGAGGTTACTATTTACTAGTACTATATAGGGAAAATGTGAATGTGAAGTGAATTCTGGAGACAAATTAGTGATGCTTGTACCTTGATTTCAATATGAATGTTATCTCATTTGATGTTATTCATGGTGAAATAATACATATATGTGAATAGATGGTTATTGAATTATAGTTATTCTAACTTCAAAGATGTTTATATATGCTGCTTACTATAGTGAACAAATAACTGCTAAAGGTGTGTTAGTGGTTGCAGGTTAATGTTCAATCTCTAGGGGGAGGGGAAGTATCACTCGAGAGAGGAGCTTGGTTGGGTAACCGGTAAAATAAACTATTTGAGCATACACACACGTCACCTTAGATTGAGTGAACTGAGTCAGTTTGTTTGGGTTATAGGTAAGTCATTCGTAGCTTGTATGTTTGCATTAGGAGTCTTGTCTACTTTTGTATGCTTTTATGAGTGATGTTTATCTATGTGTCTGTCTTGTGTTATTACGATCATTATGAAGGTAACATTAATGAATGTAAGTAAATAGGAAGTGGACACATATACATGTATATAATATATACACGTATCCATATGTATATACATATCGATACAAACGTATGTTGGTAGACGGATATGCTCATACGGATGCATCGATATGGTATACCTACATATATGTGCACATAGAGGAATATATACAGACATATATACATGTATCTATGCACACATCCTATGGTATGTGGATATTAAGAATATTATATTATTATTGCCTTACAAATTTACATATACATATCAGATATGTTGACTGGCTTACGATATATTTATAATGGGATATATATATATATGTAAGTATATATTAATATTATGGATATATATATCATAGTAAAGTAATACACACATATATATATATATATTATACCGTGGTATTTAAATATATATGTGTGTGTGTGTGTGTGTGTGTGTATTAATTAATTACTATAAATCTATATAATATTTATATTTCTTTGACTCTTATTTGGAAATCAAATTATTTCCCATATTGATTTTATAATAATTTCTCACTTAGGAAATCGACTTATTTCCTACTCAATTAAATATTTATCTTCAAACTATGGAAATCGAATTATTCTAAAATCGAAATATTTATCTTTGACAAAGGAGAATTGAAATACGTTATTCTTCAATCTTATTAAATCGAAATATTCTTTTTGCTATCATTTGAACTTTGAAACAAAGAAATGAAATAAATGGTGTAGGAGGAAATCGCGCGCCCTGCAAACACAAAGGCAATGACCAATTCGCTTGTAAAATGCAACTCAGCAGAGAATTTGTCAATTGAGCCTGAATAATAGGCTGTGTGCATAGAACACCAAAGGACTTTTTCATTGTAAATATCCTACCCGCCAGATTATGAAATTGGCGCCACATTTGGAAAACAAGCTCGTAGGTGTCAATTCTGTAAAATTCACCATGTGCAATGGAATTAGTCTCCATTCTGCTGTCAATCACTAGAAGCCGACTCACTAAGTTGAAACTGAGTAAGGGAGTGAAATTACGCCACATACTGAGTTGAATTATTCATAATTCAAGTGGTGGCAAACTACATGCCTTTTTAGAAGGAATACGTTGGGGTTGGGGCTTTATAAATAGCCACCATTCTTCATTGTTATCTTTTGAGAACAATCATTCAACTTTCGATTGAGAGCTCAATATACGTATTCTTCCATATTTTCTAAAAACACATTTTCCTAAGAATTGAGTTTAGTTCATAATTACCTTTGTCCATTACTGAATTATCAGAGCTTCATATATTTTATCCGTTGCAACCATTACTAGTCTGATTATCCATTTCTGAGTGTTTATTTTTGAGTGAGGAAAGTAGAGTTTTGAGAGGAAATTGTCTATTGTTTGGAAGTGCTGGAATTACTGTGAGAGTAGGTTGAGTCATCATCATCTGAGGAAAAGCTAAATACAGGCATGAGCTATTCTTCTACTATCTTTTACTATGATTTTATGTTGTTGGAAAAGTATTTTCTGTTTTGCATAGAGAGGTTATTATGCTGTTTGCAGTGCATTTTCTGTATGTGCTTAGGAAGTGAATGATGTTATTTGGAAAAGAGAATTTAAAGCAATTTCTAGCTGTTTGTTCATGTTTGTAATTATCCCCAAAATAGGAGAATGCTAGTTGCTTAGATATTATTCTATTAGGCTTGATTGAATGCAAGAGTCTTTTGAGGTACACTAGCTAGTTATAAGGATAACTAGGAAAGCTTGTGTTTACTCCTAGGAGAGGTCATCCAGTATGGGAGATGGGTTAGTATACTTATTTGTAAGTAGATTGTTTGAAGGTAGGTTATTTGGGATGACTGACTATCCATTGAAGGATATGCCTATCTTATGTAATTACTTAGTGGATTAGTATGTTGTAGGTTAGTCTGGGATGACAGAATATCCAGTGAAGGACCACACCTATGTGTAGTATAAGATAGCCTTAAGTCAAATCGGCCCTGAGTAGTGTTTATGATAGATGACCTTCATTCGAAGTACTAAATGAGAACACTTCGGCCAAAGTAGTGCAATGTACAACTACCACTTAGACTGTGTGATGCTTGAGACTACACTATCAGTTCATCGTGATCCTTTATGCTAGTTCGAGATTGTAGGTTTACAAGGTTCTAGTTGTGTAGGACACAACACTATGCTCAGTTGGTTAACAGTAACGGTTATCCAACCAATCTCTTCGTTGAAAGGAGGGCCATCTATCGAATGATAGATGTGTGGGGGACCATATTATAAGTCCGTGGTTGGCGGAAAAGCGCTCGAGTGATGCTTCTCCTCCACAGTAGGCGACTGAAGAACCAAGATTTGAAAGGGAAGATCTTGGACCGTCTTACTACTATTTGTTCTAAAACTCATTGGAGCTATGTTAGTTAAGGTATGTATTCTTGTTACTTGTACTTATGAAATTATTATAACGAAATGGAATCTTTATTGTAATTTGATATGGCATCATGTTCATGTATTATCAATAAAGAAAATAATTTTTTTATTGCAACGTCTTGTTAGCACGTTTATTTACTCGCATGATGTAAATTATGAAATCTTTACTGCACTGAAGGGTTTGGTCATTACACCCTTCCCTTATAATGATCTAGATTGGGAGCAGGATGACCTGCTGGTGGATTTAGATTAGAGCGACACCCTCTTCTACATCTTTAGATTAGATTTGTGTGCTTGTTTGTGTTCCCCTGTGCTTGTCTATATATGTTTGTGCTCTCACATGGAGGACCCTTGCTACCCTTGGAGGTGCTTGGATACAAGAGAGAAACTCTCTCGTAACCTTCTTCTATTTGTTTCATCATTCTTCTCTATGTTGTAATCCTGAATTTCCACGTCAGGGTCGATGCAAAGTGTCGAGGCATTTAGGCTTCTTCCATGTTGACTTGATTTTTATTTTTACTGTCTTCATGTGCTATTCTTCATGTTTTGATACATTTGAGGGGTGATGACAGTTCATATATATATATTATACTATACTTATCTATCTATATCTATGAGTAGTATCTATCTATATCTCTGAGTTGACCCCAAATAATTATATCCCCCTGTGCTCTTGATTTCTTCATCTTCTCTTTTCTGTTTCGTGTTGTTGTGGTTTCCATGTGTTGTCCCTCGCGTGTGTGACAACATTCCACGAATAGATCTCGCCATGTATCTTGTGCCACAACGTCTCTTGTCTTTCTCTTCTCTCCTTCGAATGACATGTGCTCCTCTGTGTAGCAAACATCATTCTAAGGGGGGGCTCTCATATTTGCTTGATTTTCAAAAAGGTTTATTCTTTCAAAAGGATTCCTTGATGAAAATTTGTTTCAAAATCTCTTTTAAAAGGATTCCTTGATGTCTTGATGTCTTGATGTCTTATATCTTGGCATCTAGCTTAGGGGAAACTTGACTAGACTTGTTTTGTCTTTTCTGTGACTGTCCCACAAAGCAGTTTGTAGCAGCCACATGCCTATATGCTTGCTATATGGACTCTAGCCATGCTAGCCATACCTATCAGTGCTGTCTTTATTTGATTAGATTGTCTTGTCTTGTGTCTATGAATTTTTTTTATCGTGTCTATTATTTTTTCACTTTTTCGCCTAACATGTTTGTCTGTAGCTAACATGTTTGTGGTGAGATTGCAGCTAGCTTTGCAAGATGGAAGACCCATGTCCTCCTCACATTTTGGTGAAGCTCCTTCCATGTCAGGCATATCGGATCGAAGGACTACTGCCTCTTTGTTTTCTGTATATTCTCTTCAATCTCTTTCTGCTTTAGCTTGCACATGCTTTGACACATATGCTCGCTAAAGTGGGGGCAAAATGTTATGGCGTAAAATTGCACCCTAGCGCAATTTTCCATAACACCACCCTTACTTTAGCCTTATAAATCGATGATGCTAAATCCTGCTGTTCTAAGCCTTCATTCCCCTCTGTACCTTGCCATTTTTTGATGGTGGGGGAATTTTGACCAGGACGCTTCTGCACTGCGTAGACATCCTTGACAAATTCTTGGGTCAATGGACGTTGGGATGTTACATTTCCTGTCACCCGTGTAGTGTAACGCCCCTTGGGACTGCAAACTTGTCCAAAAATGGCTCTTTTGCCTCAAAACTTCCATTTTGAACCTACATTCTCATTCCATTCAACGAGAATCACATTCTCCTCACTTCACTTCTTCCACTTCATTCTTGCTTATCCTTCTCTCCTTAGCACTTCCATTCTCTCTACACCGTCGTTCTTGCAGGTTTCAAGCTCTACATCACTCTTGCACGATCGTCTTACATCCTTGAAGTTCTCAATCTTCCTCTTGGCTTCTCCAAGCTTGTAGTAGGGAGGGTAACTCTTTGTTGTTTCATAGCATCATCATCTTTATAGTTAGCATATTGATTGCCTTTGCATATTTATATGTCTTGTTTATTACTTTCTTTATCATTATTTCTATATTGTGGTCTATCTTGCTGTCTGTGGAGGTGGAAACACCAAAGCAGGGGTTTGACTAAGGCAAGCCCTGAAAAACAGCCCCAACATTTTCTCGTTTCTGTGTGTGTAGTGTTGTGACCTATTTCACACATCGCCCCATTGCAAATGGGGACCCTCACTGGTTTGCTCTTAGGGTTTAGCTTTTAGTAGCAATTTCATAGTCTCTGGTGTCTTGAAAATTTCATGTCAAAGTCTGGAGTCATCACCCGAGCCAAGTTGGGAATTTGGGCCTGAAACTGAACGTGAACGTCATAGAAGTGCTTAGAAGACCCAGTAGACGAGGATCGCCTATGCTTTCGCTCAATTCTGACACTTCCTATTTTTTAGGGATTCTGCTTTTTTGCTTTTTTCGTTTTTGGCATTTCTGGACCAATCTGGAATTTACTAATTTTAGAAAGTTGCTTTTTGCTTTTTTCTATTTTTAGTAAGTTTCTATTTTTAGAAAGTGCTAGGTCTCACTGGCAGTGGAGTAGAAAGTTTCCACTTTTGGAATCAAAAAGCAGGCAAAAATAAAGCAAAAATCTTAAAAAATCGAAAATCATGAGAAAAGCAAAAGAAAAGCGCATGCAAAGATGAGAAAAGCAAGACAAAGCGCATGCAAAAGCTAGAAAATCAATTAAAAAATCGCGCCTTCAAGAGAGAAAATCAACGAAAAATCAAGTAAAGAGTAAGAAAATCATGGTGAAATTCGCCTAAGGCTGGAGAGGTGCGCCCATGAGGAAATCCAGTTGAATCTTTGAAAAATCCAGTTAAATTTTGAAAAATCTAGTTAAAATTCGTCCATTTGAGAAGTCTTGTTAAAAAATTCGCCTAGTACAAGAAAATCCAGTTGGATAATTCGAAATTCCAGTTGGAGAAATGATAAAAATTGGCTAAGGCAAGTAAAAAATTCGAATTGGACTTCAAGAATTCCAAGATAAAGGAAATCCAATTGGATGATTAAAAATTCCAGTTAGAAGTCGAATTTCCAAGAAGAGAATCAAAATTTTTTCTAAGGCTAGAGTTACCTTGGTAAGAGGAAAAAAATCCAGTTGAAAAGTGGATTAGTCCACTTAGAAGTCGAATTTTCTAAAAGGCAAAGGAGAGATAAATAACTTAAGTTTTTATTTAAAAATAAAGACTTAGTTAGCAAGCAAGAAGGGACGCCTTGGAAAAGTCAAAGAAAAGAAGATAAGATTGCTTTTTGCATTTTAAAACAAAGCACCCAATCAGAGAGGAGATCGACCCAGGCAAATAAGGAAACTTTTTATTATAAAAGAAGTGCTTGTGAATTTATTTTTCATTATTTACAGGTTAGGTTTTTTCATAGGCAAACTTCTCTCAGCCAAAGGCATCCTTATTTTCTTCTTGAGCTGCAAGTTACATTAATTCCAGAGCATAAGGTTAGACATTTTTTCTTCTATTTTCAGATTTCCCAATCAACTGCAGAGTCATAGCTGGCGAATTTGAAGAAGAAGAAAAAAAGATTTTTATCTTGGATTTACACAAAAACTTCAGTTTTCCACTTTAAAAGTCCAGTAAATTGTTTAAAAAATTCTTTGAATGTTCTTTTAAAAAGGATTAAGGCTGGTTAAACTTCATTTTATTAAGATTTATTCTCCAACCAGCCTAGGCAGTCGAAGTCTAGACTTTTTTAATTAATTTATTTAAATACTCTCCAGCGATAAAATCACCTTTTTTTTACAAATTTGTTAAAATATTCTAACTCCGAGCTTCATATAGGCACAATGTCTACTTCGAAGAACGTAGGAGGTGGAGTTAGAAAGATCTAGGTAAAGAAAGTTTTGAAGGAGTTCTATCCAGAATCCCAACTGTCGTCAAAATGGAAGAAAGTAGCAGATACCAACTTTGAGCAGTTCAATGCGATTCAACACAAGAAAAGGATGTTTGGTACTCAACATGAAATGCCTACACCCATTGGAACTAACATCGTCAAGTGCGGACTTCACCAGGCAGCAGGATTTCCGCCTGGAGTTCAGTGCAGTGAATTGATGGTTGAGTGCGCCAAGAGATACAATCCGCAAACAAGATCCATTAAAGCATCTAACGGGATCACTTTGGCATACTTTACAGAAGATTCAGTTAGAGAAGTGTTTGGTATTCCTCGTCGCCAAAAAATGTTGAACAGGACCCGAGAAGAATCCCAAACCATGTTTGATCAAGCCAAAGAGTCTTGTATGGACATAGTCAATTCCAATTGGATCAAAGAACCAAAAAGGCATCGCTCTAAGTTGCCAAAGAGATTAATTTGCACAGATTTTAAACCAGAATACAGTGACATGATTCATATGCTGAATAGGATTATGGGTACTTCTCAAGGAGCTTTCTTTGAAGTATGGATGTTTTCATATGTGGAGGAAGTCGTATTAGGAGTGGAAGAAATAAATTGGGCAAAATTGATAAGTGATAACATTGATTTCCAGTTGAGAAACTTGGAGAAGACCAAGACCTTCTATATGAGTTGCTACGTAGTTTATATCTTGGCACTGTTTACTAAGTATAGAGGACTGATTTGCAAAGGGGAAGTTGGACTTCGAAATAGCCAATTCAAAGCATATGAGTGTTACCCACAGTTACAGTTGCATTATAAATGTTGTACCCCAAAATTAAAATTTTTGTTACACTTAGATATTTTGAAGAAATGAGTAAAAGTCTTGTTAAAACAGTCAAAAAGGTCAAAATTTGGGTGTGCATGTCTTGCATGGAGGGTTAAAACACAAATTTTTCAATTTCTGGCGATCTGGGTCTGCTAAGAGCAGCTTAACCTACAAAACCCAGATCTCAGTTTTTCATCCCTAAATTTTAGGAAAACTGCTATTTTTAGAAATTTTCTCGAAATAGTAACGTTTTCTGGGTTTTGGGTTTCTTTGAAGCGGATCTTGGCAAAATTTTCTAAAATAGAAAATTCTAAAATAGAAAGTTGGTCCCTTGAGTCAGTGATTTTGATTAGCTCAAAATGTGTCCGTATCAGGCTGGTGCAGTCAGAATCTTAAAATAATCAGTTTTGCCCTACTGGGTCTATTCAGCTTTTTCAGAAGCATATCTGGAGTTCCGAGGTCATCAATGGAGGTCATCCGACTGCCAGGCGTTAATTTTAGCATTCAAAACTTCCGGCAGAAGGTAAAATGATGAACATGCACGAGGATCGAGGAAGGAAAGTGAAAAGTCATGAAAATTTTCTAACACTGCTAAGTTTGGGCGCCCCTGTTGAAGAAAGGCGCCCACCTTTTCAGGGTACCAGATGAAGGAATTAGGGTCTGGATCCCCAATAGAAGTTGTTCAGTGTTCAGTCAGCTTCGCGATGGATATCCCCGTCAGAGCATCCGATGATCCAGTCTCCAGCAAATTCAAGTCAAAGTAGAAGGTATGAAGTGAAAATCTGAAACTTGAAGTTGAATAAATTAAGAATTTTTCTAAGTCTGGAGAAACTGGGCGCCCTAATAAGAGAAAGGCGCCCAACTTTTCAAAGGTGCAAACAGAGGAATTTGCAGTCGAAGTTACAACGAGATGTCTTCAGAATTCAACTGGCTTTGTAGTGAGCTATTCAGCACGACAAACGGAGCTCGCAGTCATCAGATTCAAAAGGCTGAACAGAAGGTCCGACGAGAGGTAAAAAGAGAAATTCAAAGCAAAAGTGAAAAAGTCAAAAAATAAACTAAGTGTTGGTAAACTGGGCGCCCCCAGCCAAGATAGGCGCCCAACCTTTTGAAGGGTAAAAATCCACTTTTTGACAAACATGCCTCCAGAGCATCCCCCTTCATTCTTCGTCAGCTTCGCGATGAGCACAGCCATTCAGCAATCCGACGCCCGGAGCTCAAGATTTAACGAGATCGTCTGTAGAAGAGAGGTTAATGAAGAACTTGGGAATCAGAAAAATGGCTAACACTGAAGAAACTGGGCGCCCCTAGAAGGAAAAGCCTCCCGTGAATTCGGAGGTCGAAATCAAGTTTTTAGCAGGAGGTGCCTCCAAAACATCTTCTTCAGAATCAGTCCGGCTCCGCAGTGAACCACTCAGGTCGCCTGTCGGGTAAACCTGTCAACGGGAAATCAGTGGCGAAGTGGCGTGTTAAAATGAAGAAAAGTTTAAAAAGTGGAAATTTTGACTAAGTCTGGTGAAGTTGAGCACCCCTCTTGGAGAAAGGCGCCCAAATCTTCATGCCTTAGAAGATTTTTGAAGATTTTCAAAATTTCAAAATTGCAAAGGAAGAGGGTGGCGTCCAAACTTGAGAAGATGAGATTTAGGGTTTTTGGAATAAAAGCAGAAAAAAAGAAAAACCTAAATCAAAACCTAAGTCTATTTAACTCTTCTTTTCAATGTATTTTTCATTATTTTTGCAGGTAGCATCCAGAGGAGAAAGTTGGAGCAGCAAGTTTGAGGAATTTTTGTGATTCAAGAATCCATAGTTGCTGGTTTTACATCAGATTTTTCAGACCAGCAAGCATAAACCATTGTTCTTTCAAGCCTTTTGTTCCAGAAGATCAAGTTTTTCAAGCAGAAGGCCAAGGCTTTTAATTTTTCAGTCATCTGGGTCTTTTTGCCTCTATCTTCTGAAGAATTTTTCAAGAACTTCATCAAGTTGCAGCAAGTGCTTTTATCTTGCATGTCAGTGAAAACCTCAGTGCATTCAAAATTCAACCATCTAGGTGCTTTCCAATCAGTCTTCTGAAGAAAACCCATATCGCAGCTTTTTTCAAAAACCTAGGGTTGGCTGCTTTTTCGATCAAACGTCAGAGTTTTGCAATTCCAATCAACTGGGTCCATTTCTAACGATATTCTGAACAAAACCTAGATGCCAGTTTTTTTTGGGAAAAATTGAAGAAATTAGGGTTTGCTGCTTTTTCAGTCAAAATTCAAGATTTTCAAAAACGGACGATCTGGGTTGTCTTGTATCGTCATTCTGAACAAAACCCATATCTCAGAAAAATTTCTCAAAAATCCGTCCGTTGAAGCACAAAAATCAGCATTCTAAAAATAGAAATTGCACGAGACTTGTCTGAATCAGGGCGAGTTTACAGTCATTCTTCAAGTTTTCTGAAATGGAGTACACTCCTAATGTTTTCAAGTCCGAATCAGCACTTTTTCACACTTACATCAAAACAGCTGAGACAGACTTGCATCATGTCAAGCCGGTGTTCGACCTACGCGCCTTGGAGAGAGCAGGCAACGCTTCAATAGGGAACCTGGGTCATTCTGGACTCCTCGCAGCAGCATCTATTCCTATATCAGTTCAGAGCCTTGAGTTCGTAATCGCTTGCATTAAGCATTACAACCCGGCTACTAGGGAGATCCAGTCAGCAGATGGCAGGTTGACTTGCAGTTTAAAGCCTGACATGGTTGAAAAGTGTTTTTCCATTCCCCCATGGCCTGAAAGTGTAACTCTTTCGAGGGATGAGTGTGAAAAGATGTGGAATATGCATAAGGACAAATACAGCAAGAAGATTGCCCAGAGATGATGAAAGAAAAACATAAGACATTGCCCAAGAATGTCGGGCGAGGAGAGTTCAAGGACGAGGTTGCTATCATCATCACTTTGCTCAACAGGGTCACTCGTTCCGAGGATGCCACCAAGTTCCAACCTTGGATGTTTTATGCTATACCTCACATTATGAAGAAAACTGAGTTTTATGACTGGCCTACTTTAATTAGTGATTGCCTACATCAGCAAATAACAGAATATTTTCAGTTTCATGTATTCCACATGGTGTCATATCTAGTCTACTTGGTGGCCTATCAAGGTCAATTTAGAGGATTGAACACCGAGGGATCATTGAGCGTTCAACACATATATAACTATTATCCCCAGTTGGAATTCACAAAGTCGTTGCACCACTACAAAAGGGTGAACGAGGCATTCTTGATGTACACAGTGCGTGACTTAGACAATGAATTGCACGCCCGCATATCTTCAGTTGCTAGGGCAGCAATGGCAGAATGGGCGGATTGGTTTATACAGTTTCCTACCTTTACCTATCTCAGGGTTTATGGTTATTCAGGTGCCCCGCTCATGTTGCCAAGGTATCCGTCAGATGAGGTTATCTTCATGGAATTCTTGAGGCAAGCTCACGGTGTCCACACAGTCTTGAGAAATAGAAAGAAACCCTCTCTTCACTTTCCATTAGGGTTGGGTATTTATACATGCAGGACTGCTGCAGATGCCAGGACAATTGGAGAAGAATTAGATAAATTCGGTCTCAAATCCTACAGTGAGAGGCGGTCATTTGATCCTCATGGTGTCTATGCTGGCCGGTTGGAGAAGAACTACAATCACATACCCGCACTTGAAGATTTTTGGGCTAACTGTGCAGATGAGTTTGAAGTGCGAAGGCGTAACTACAGCAGGTTGACTCTCCATCAGATGAAAGATTGCTTAAATGAAGATATAGAAGGGCTCTCTGATGATGATGAAGATGTTCTTCTACCAATGTACACTCAGAAAAGAATCGAGGATCAGCCTCTTCCACAAGTTAATTGGGCAAACAAGGAATCTCTTTCAGTTGAAGACAGAACAAGACAAGTCATTGAGTATAGTAAGGTTTTCTTAGTGCTTAAAAGGAAGAACTCTATTCCAGTAGCAGAGCCGCCAAGGATAATTCCCTCTTCTTCTACAGCACAGTCAAAAGGAAAGGGTAAAAGTCAGTCTCAAGATGGCGTCAAAGGATGTAGATCAAATAAAAATGTAAAGAGAAGGTTGGATTTCTCAGGCATAGTCATACAGGAACAGCCTACGGTTGATTCAGAAGTTCCTCTTGACGAGCCCATACCTCAGAATGAAGCAGAGGAGCCACCTTCAACACATGTTCCTGTACCTTTGACGGGTTCGTCACCAATTCATATTGATCTTGATATCGAAGATGATGAAGAGATCGCAGCAGTACCTCCTGAGGAAGTTAGTAAAGATACTACGGTGTCTTGGCTTGAGAACTCCTTAGGAAGGGTTAGGAGAAGGCCTTCATATCAAGTGAGTGTTGATGATCTCGATAATATTTATCAGGAACCTCCTAAGAAGAAGGCAAAGAAGCAAGTTCACTTTGATAGGAATCCTGATAACGAGATTGTCGTAGAGACTGCTGTGCCTCCAGAAGATAAGAATAGAGATGAGGTGAACATGGATGATTTTGTAATGGTCAAGGCTAATCTTGGTAGAAATACCAGACATGCAGATTTGAGTCTCTTCAAAGTTGTATCCGAAAACCTACATGAAAGAGTGCTTAAAGATGGAGAAGACAAGGCAGCCCTCAAGGCTGAAAATCAGCAGCTTAGGCTTTTCATCTCTAACCTTGTTCGTGGTTCTTCACAAGCAACCCAGTTGCTGCCCCAGGTCTTAGAGACACCAGCTGATCACCATCAGTTAAGACAGCTAGTCATATGTGGGAAAGAAACTCAGGAATGGATTGAGAGCTTCATTGTCAGAGGAAAGGAGATCTTGGCTCGGATGTTCCAGTTGAGAGAGAATGCTCATAAACTTCGTCAAAGCATCCAAGGATTTGAACAAACATGGGCTGAAGTAAAACCTAGGCATGAGATTATCATTGCTGATTTAGACACAGCCTACGGTTCAGCAGTTTCAAAGGAGCACAAAAGACAAATCCTTGCATGGAGAGAACGTCATGTTTTCAAAGTTAAAACCTATGAGAGGATATCTGAAGAATTCATCACCTACAGGACAAAGGGTGGTTGAAGCTCTCCTTTTCATCAGTGAATTTGTCATAGAGATCCCCTCTCACAGTCTTGAAGATGGTTCTTATGTCGGGCTTGAGGAGGTGCAAAATCAGTTCCAGAACGTTGTTCATAGTTGCAGCCCAGTTGGCGGAAGGATAGGTCATATTTCAGTGATGTCAGCAAAGTTCAATAAAGCGGCCAATGAGATTGAAGATTTCCTAAGATCTATTGCAGATGCTGAAGATATTCTTGAAAAGCGGTGTTTTGCTGTTGATGGTATAGATGCACCGAACCGGGACACAATCTCAGACTTCCTAGCGGATGTGATCGAGCTTTAAAGCAGCTTTCTTCTAGAAGCTTTCTTTCCCGCTTTCTTTCTATTCTTGGAATCATCCTTATCCATTCTTTGAGGATAGAAAGAAGATAAGATGTAATAGTTGGCGTTTTCCCGCTTTTTCTGCTTTTTAGGGTTTTAGTTGTTATCTTCTTTCTAGATTTAGAAATAAAGCTTGCTTGCTGAGCAAGCCCTAGATTGTGAAAGCAAGGAGATTTTAGGGTTCCCTACTCCTCTGCTTGTCTATAAATAAGAGCCTTTGCTCATTTAGTTTCTTTGGTTATTGCGATAACAAACTGCTGAGTCTCTTTTAGCCAGTAAGTTGTTATTAGTGTCAGTTCACTTTGTGTTGGAACGGTTATTGTGTTAGCAAATTGCGAGTCTGTATTGCAGTTCAAGTTTGTTATTCAGTTTCAGTTCAATTGTGTTGTGATAAGCAAATTGTTGAGCCTCTTTAGCCAACAAGGAGTTAGTGAGATTGCTGTTTTCTATTGTGTTAAGAATAAGTTTGCAAGCCTCCTTAGCTGCAATTTCTTATTCAAGGCATGTTAGAAGGGAGTTTTGTTTTAGAGATTTGAGTAATAAAATCATGAGCCTCTTTTGCCTTGGTCTAAAATCTCAGATTTCCGTTATCTATGTTATGCTTTCATGATCTTTATTTCAGCTTACAGTGAGGTGTGTAGGTGTTTGTTGAGAGAGAGATTGTTAAAGTATTTTTGTCAGAAAATCTGCCTTGTTAATTTCTAGCTTCTCTTGCTCTGCTATTACTTGAGAGGTTAGGAACGTCTTTAGTCTAAGTTAGTCGTAGTTGAACTTCTTATCAGAAAATCTCAGCTGCGGCGTTTGTGTTTAAAAAACCTTGTGCTCTAAGCTGATCCAAAAAGATAGGCAACTTAGTTTTAGTTTACTTTCTTTCAAACACCATCAGCAAGAGGGAGCTTCCCCTCCTAATTTGAAGAGCAGTTTATCTGTGCATAGCTGTCCGTTTTCAAATCCGCATTCCAGAGGTGCGAATTTAAACGCCAACAATAAAGACAATCATAAGATAACTAATGACGCTTTCCTCATGTATATCACCCGATTGCTTCAAGGAGGAATTCAAAAAAGGTTGTCTAAAGAGGCTATGGTATTGCTTGATAAATTCAGATCTTGGTTCATCCAATTTCCGACTTTTACATACATAAGAGTTCATGGATTCCCGGATGCTCCGTATCAACTCCCTTGGTATCCAACAGACAAGATTATCATGCTTGAAGTTGCAAGGCAGTTGGTACACGTGGATTCCATTAAGGGGAAAAAGAACAAACAAGGAGTGGATTTTCCTGTTACAATTGGGAAAATGCTAGAAGTCTGCCCCTCATTACAATCAGCCAAGACAACAAAGTTAGAGTTATAGTTTTATAAGTTTTCCACTTATAAACCAAGGTCTGATTATGATCCATATTTGAGGGTTCACAGGAAGAAGTCCCTTCATGTTATGCAGATTGAAGATTATTGGTCTAACCTGGTGGACGAATATGGAGTTATGAAGAAGATGTGGTCTAGAATTCCAGTAGACCTTGTGAAAAAGTGTGACTTATTCCCCGTCCCTGACCAGATAAAGGACAATGGAGACTACGTGCATCCTCAATTTGAACAGGAAAAGAACAAGCCTATCTTGTTGCCTAACTGGACACTTCCTGAGTTGATTGATTTGGATATATTGATGAAGGACATTGTAGCATACTCAAGGGAATGGGTAGATAGTCAGATCAGCAAATTGAGAAAAGAAGGAATTTCCCTTACCTATGCCATGCTGAGCAATGAAGAAAGTCAAGGGGAAGCAGTTGGAGAAGGTCCTGATGAATTCCCATGTGCAAGCAAGAGGAAAGCAATGATCGAAGACCTTCAGACGAAGGAAAAGGAAGCAGCTAGCAAAGAATTGGAGAGTAAGAAGCAAAAGGTGAGTGAAATTCCATCATCTTCGAGTACTTATCTATCAGAGTAGTAGAAGAAGTGTCCATTGTTGGGATTGAACCAAACCATGAACAAGAGGTTGAATTTCAAGAGTTGGAACTGCTGGATTTTGTCCAAGAGCAAACCTTCACTGAGTGTTTGGAAGGAGATGATACTCTGATGATTGAAGGCATGGGAGATACTGAGATCCTTGAAAACAATGAGGAGGTGGGAGATGAAATAATTTCTGCCTTAAAGGAGTGTGATGATGATGTTCAATTGGAAGATGGGATGGAATTATCCACTATCCCAGCTTGGTTATTTGAGAGTTTGATGAAGAAGTCTAAACCACTAGATGAAGTTCAACCAGTTGAAAGCATGCAAGACTTCTTAGAAAGGATTGGCAAAGCTAAAACGCCAAAGAAGCCTAAAAAGTACTCTCAAATTATCAGGAATGATGCAGGATCCAGGGTTTTACAAGTTGCAATCCCAAAAGTTGACAAGCCTAGAGATCAGATTACTCCTATGGATTATGATGTTACAACGTTAGACATTGGGCCAACCACGATAGATCAAGATTTCCATGAGTTAACAGACACTTCCAAGGCCATCAAGGAGAAATTCGACAAAACAGAGGAGAAGAAGGAAAGACTAGAGTTAGAAAATTTAAGGCTAATGGAGTTCATTCAGCAGCTAACAGCCCCTTTGTGCCAAGAAAGTGAAGCTTTAATTCCGCCATCATCCTTTCCTTCGGAATCCATTGACACTCTTGAAGCTATGAGGATCACAAGCCAAGCGACCAGGAGTTGGATCAACAATATCTCAAAGCAGATGGAGCAATTCTTGGAGAAATGTGCTCAGACTTATGACAGATCTGCCTTGCTTATGACAGAAATTGGTCAAATTGGAGATAATTGGGAAGACTTCTAGTACGCAAATGACAAAGTAATACCTTGTTTGAAAGTTTTAAAGGAAGTATCCCTGCAAATATTGATCCAAGGTGTTATTGAGGAAGGAGCCTCATATGATTTCAGCAGATGGTATCATTCCTTGTTGGCTAAGAGGAAAATATATGATGGAATGAAGGAAGAGTGTGTTGTTGCATAGAATGCAATTGGGAAAATACAGTTTAAAATCCTCACCTCTCTTGAAGGATTAATAGGACAGGAGCATCATAATGCAGATGGCTTGGATTTGGAAGGTTTGAAGAAAATTGTGATGAATATTTACTTCAAGGAAATGCAGATTATCACAGAAAATCAGCTTGATGACATGTCTTCTCTTTTGACCTTTATGGATAACTTTCAGAAACAAGAAGATAGATGGGAAAGTACTTTTACTCAATGCCTTGAAACCTTGGACATAATGGGAGTGCAACTGGATTCCATGCCAAGCATATCAATGGAGCAGCTCGACTTGGTGTTAGCAAAATTTCTTGCATTTGCAGCCAGGGAGCAGGCCAAAGGGAATTGCATTTTGGATTCCCATTTGCTCGAGTAATTTGCAAGGTGTCATTATTTTCCACACTCCAAGTGGCTCGTCCTACTTGTGCCATGTGTCCATTGAGTTGGTTATGCTTTTTAGGGTTAGGGTTTCTTGAAATAATCTTGGCCATTGATCTCAAATCAATCTGGGCCGTTGCTTTGTAATTGGGGTGCCTATATAAACCCCATGCATTTCATTCATTCAGGGAGAGACTTATGAAATTGTTGCTACTAGTGCTATTCAAATAATGATTTGATTCAGAGTTGAGCATTTGTTATTTTGAGAGCTTGCATGGTTTCATAATTTCTTCAATAAAGTAAATTAGTTTCAACATTTTTTAGATGAGTGAAAGATTGATAATGTTGAAAATAGTGAAATTAGTTCATACCTTTTTCAATTGAATGATTTTCAATTTGATGTGTAAGGTTAGTCTGAACTTTGAAATTGCTTAACTTGAATTCTATTACCTATATGCATTGTTTGAATTAATTGATGGTGGTATTGTGTAATAGGACATCATTCGTAAAATCCATTGAAGATTGCATCATCTTTGTCTAGTTGTAGTCATTGTGCTTGGCAAAACAAAGATTGGTTTAAATTTCACTATCCAGCATTTGTCTCTAAAGTTCATAGGAGTAGTTTGGCATAAATCTAGTTTCTAAACCCTCATCCCTTTTCCTTTTATTTTATCTCAAAACCGAAAATCCGAAAAATACAAGACCATTCAATGTCAAATTAATCTAAATCCCTGCTCTTGAATAGTTCATTACCCAAGGTCCCTTTGTGAAATCAACATATCACATCATCCATTGAGCTTGTCCATCCTCAAACTTATGAAACATTGGAATTATCGTATGATCTTTTAGCAATCTTAGCATACGAGGTAGTTTTTCAAGAGAGGATAGAGCGTCTTTGGACTCTTTATTCTAAAGTGCTTGGTGAGTCATAAAACACGCATCAACATGTAGGATCTTGTTCGTGAGGAGCTTGAGGGAGGCTGGACCTACCGTGAGTTGCATATTTCTTCCTTTCACTTGTCATTTTGTTCATAGTTAGTTTATTTGTCATTTAAAGTATTCTTCTTGTTGTACTTATTTATTTTTCACACATTTTTAGCATTTTGTTATTCCCTATTAAAGCTGTCGGATTCTAGCATTCGGGTTGTCAGCAGGTCTTGAGTGTTTTTGGTTACAAATTCTACTCTCTGTCTGTACGAGATGCCAGCGTGCCACGTTGTCGTCCGTCACCCGTGCTGATGTCCTTTTAGCCGAGAGTCTTTTAGTTTGTTTCTTGAAACC
>VDFB02016982.1:58426-72552 GCA_007258455.2 Sequoia sempervirens | reverse complement strand
GTACAACATACCGTGGTATTTAAATATATATATGTGTGTGTGTGTGTGTGTGTGTATTAATTAATTACTATAAATCTATATAATATTTATTAATTAATTACTATAAATCTATATAATATTTATATTTCTTTGACTCTTATTTGGAAATCAAATTATTTCCCATATTGATTTTATAATAATTTCTCACTTAGGAAATCGACTTATTTCCTACTCAATTAAATATTTATCTTCAAACTATGGAAATCGAATTATTCTAAAATCGAAATATTTATCTTTGACAAAGGAGAATTGAAATACGTTATTCTTCAATCTTATTAAATCGAAATATTCTTTTTGCTATCATTTGAACTTTGAAACAAAGAAATGAAATAAATGGTGTAGGAGGAAATCGCGCGCCCTGCAAACACAAAGGCAATGACCAATTCGCTTGTAAAATGCAACTCAGCAGAGAATTTGTCAATTGAGCCTGAATAATAGGCTGTGTGCATAGAACACCAAAGGACTTTTTCATTGTAAATATCCTACCCGCCAGATTATGAAATTGGCGCCACATTTGGAAAACAAGCTCGTAGGTGTCAATTCTGTAAAATTCACCATGTGCAATGGAATTAGTCTCCATTCTGCTGTCAATCACTAGAAGCCGACTCACTAAGTTGAAACTGAGTAAGGGAGTGAAATTACGCCACATACTGAGTTGAATTATTCATAATTCAAGTGGTGGCAAACTACATGCCTTTTTAGAAGGAATACGTTGGGGTTGGGGCTTTATAAATAGCCACCATTCTTCATTGTTATCTTTTGAGAACAATCATTCAACTTTCGATTGAGAGCTCAATATACGTATTCTTCCATATTTTCTAAAAACACATTTTCCTAAGAATTGAGTTTAGTTCATAATTACCTTTGTCCATTACTGAATTATCAGAGCTTCATATATTTTATCCGTTGCAACCATTACTAGTCTGATTATCCATTTCTGAGTGTTTATTTTTGAGTGAGGAAAGTAGAGTTTTGAGAGGAAATTGTCTATTGTTTGGAAGTGCTGGAATTACTGTGAGAGTAGGTTGAGTCATCATCATCTGAGGAAAAGCTAAATACAGGCATGAGCTATTCTTCTACTATCTTTTACTATGATTTTATGTTGTTGGAAAAGTATTTTCTGTTTTGCATAGAGAGGTTATTATGCTGTTTGCAGTGCATTTTCTGTATGTGCTTAGGAAGTGAATGATGTTATTTGGAAAAGAGAATTTAAAGCAATTTCTAGCTGTTTGTTCATGTTTGTAATTATCCCCAAAATAGGAGAATGCTAGTTGCTTAGATATTATTCTATTAGGCTTGATTGAATGCAAGAGTCTTTTGAGGTACACTAGCTAGTTATAAGGATAACTAGGAAAGCTTGTGTTTACTCCTAGGAGAGGTCATCCAGTATGGGAGATGGGTTAGTATACTTATTTGTAAGTAGATTGTTTGAAGGTAGGTTATTTGGGATGACTGACTATCCATTGAAGGATATGCCTATCTTATGTAATTACTTAGTGGATTAGTATGTTGTAGGTTAGTCTGGGATGACAGAATATCCAGTGAAGGACCACACCTATGTGTAGTATAAGATAGCCTTAAGTCAAATCGGCCCTGAGTAGTGTTTATGATAGATGACCTTCATTCGAAGTACTAAATGAGAACACTTCGGCCAAAGTAGTGCAATGTACAACTACCACTTAGACTGTGTGATGCTTGAGACTACACTATCAGTTCATCGTGATCCTTTATGCTAGTTCGAGATTGTAGGTTTACAAGGTTCTAGTTGTGTAGGACACAACACTATGCTCAGTTGGTTAACAGTAACGGTTATCCAACCAATCTCTTCGTTGAAAGGAGGGCCATCTATCGAATGATAGATGTGTGGGGGACCATATTATAAGTCCGTGGTTGGCGGAAAAGCGCTCGAGTGATGCTTCTCCTCCACAGTAGGCGACTGAAGAACCAAGATTTGAAAGGGAAGATCTTGGACCGTCTTACTACTATTTGTTCTAAAACTCATTGGAGCTATGTTAGTTAAGGTATGTATTCTTGTTACTTGTACTTATGAAATTATTATAACGAAATGGAATCTTTATTGTAATTTGATATGGCATCATGTTCATGTATTATCAATAAAGAAAATAATTTTTTTATTGCAACGTCTTGTTAGCACGTTTATTTACTCGCATGATGTAAATTATGAAATCTTTACTGCACTGAAGGGTTTGGTCATTACACCCTTCCCTTATAATGATCTAGATTGGGAGCAGGATGACCTGCTGGTGGATTTAGATTAGAGCGACACCCTCTTCTACATCTTTAGATTAGATTTGTGTGCTTGTTTGTGTTCCCCTGTGCTTGTCTATATATGTTTGTGCTCTCACATGGAGGACCCTTGCTACCCTTGGAGGTGCTTGGATACAAGAGAGAAACTCTCTCGTAACCTTCTTCTATTTGTTTCATCATTCTTCTCTATGTTGTAATCCTGAATTTCCACGTCAGGGTCGATGCAAAGTGTCGAGGCATTTAGGCTTCTTCCATGTTGACTTGATTTTTATTTTTACTGTCTTCATGTGCTATTCTTCATGTTTTGATACATTTGAGGGGTGATGACAGTTCATATATATATATTATACTATACTTATCTATCTATATCTATGAGTAGTATCTATCTATATCTCTGAGTTGACCCCAAATAATTATATCCCCCTGTGCTCTTGATTTCTTCATCTTCTCTTTTCTGTTTCGTGTTGTTGTGGTTTCCATGTGTTGTCCCTCGCGTGTGTGACAACATTCCACGAATAGATCTCGCCATGTATCTTGTGCCACAACGTCTCTTGTCTTTCTCTTCTCTCCTTCGAATGACATGTGCTCCTCTGTGTAGCAAACATCATTCTAAGGGGGGGCTCTCATATTTGCTTGATTTTCAAAAAGGTTTATTCTTTCAAAAGGATTCCTTGATGAAAATTTGTTTCAAAATCTCTTTTAAAAGGATTCCTTGATGTCTTGATGTCTTGATGTCTTATATCTTGGCATCTAGCTTAGGGGAAACTTGACTAGACTTGTTTTGTCTTTTCTGTGACTGTCCCACAAAGCAGTTTGTAGCAGCCACATGCCTATATGCTTGCTATATGGACTCTAGCCATGCTAGCCATACCTATCAGTGCTGTCTTTATTTGATTAGATTGTCTTGTCTTGTGTCTATGAATTTTTTTTATCGTGTCTATTATTTTTTCACTTTTTCGCCTAACATGTTTGTCTGTAGCTAACATGTTTGTGGTGAGATTGCAGCTAGCTTTGCAAGATGGAAGACCCATGTCCTCCTCACATTTTGGTGAAGCTCCTTCCATGTCAGGCATATCGGATCGAAGGACTACTGCCTCTTTGTTTTCTGTATATTCTCTTCAATCTCTTTCTGCTTTAGCTTGCACATGCTTTGACACATATGCTCGCTAAAGTGGGGGCAAAATGTTATGGCGTAAAATTGCACCCTAGCGCAATTTTCCATAACACCACCCTTACTTTAGCCTTATAAATCGATGATGCTAAATCCTGCTGTTCTAAGCCTTCATTCCCCTCTGTACCTTGCCATTTTTTGATGGTGGGGGAATTTTGACCAGGACGCTTCTGCACTGCGTAGACATCCTTGACAAATTCTTGGGTCAATGGACGTTGGGATGTTACATTTCCTGTCACCCGTGTAGTGTAACGCCCCTTGGGACTGCAAACTTGTCCAAAAATGGCTCTTTTGCCTCAAAACTTCCATTTTGAACCTACATTCTCATTCCATTCAACGAGAATCACATTCTCCTCACTTCACTTCTTCCACTTCATTCTTGCTTATCCTTCTCTCCTTAGCACTTCCATTCTCTCTACACCGTCGTTCTTGCAGGTTTCAAGCTCTACATCACTCTTGCACGATCGTCTTACATCCTTGAAGTTCTCAATCTTCCTCTTGGCTTCTCCAAGCTTGTAGTAGGGAGGGTAACTCTTTGTTGTTTCATAGCATCATCATCTTTATAGTTAGCATATTGATTGCCTTTGCATATTTATATGTCTTGTTTATTACTTTCTTTATCATTATTTCTATATTGTGGTCTATCTTGCTGTCTGTGGAGGTGGAAACACCAAAGCAGGGGTTTGACTAAGGCAAGCCCTGAAAAACAGCCCCAACATTTTCTCGTTTCTGTGTGTAGGATCTTTCGTGAGGAGCTTGGGAGGCTAGACCTCGTGAGTTGCATATTTCTTCCTTTCACTTGTCATTTTGTTCATAGTTAGTTTATTTGTCATTTAAAGTATTCTTCTTGTTGTACTTATTTATTTTTCACACATTTTTAGCATTTTGTTATTCCCTATTAAAGCTGTCGGATTCTAGCATTCGGGTTGTCAGCAGGTCTTGAGTGTTTTTGGTTACAAATTCTACTCTCTGTCTGTACGAGATGCCAGCGTGCCACGTTGTCGTCCGTCACCCGTGCTGATGTCCTTTAGCCGAGAGTCTTTTAGTTTGTTTCTTGAAACCTTTGTGGTCTGTTCACTTGATCCTTGAAGTCCTCCATCTTGAAAACCTAAAAACATAGTCTAGCTTTTCCTTCGTTTGCCACCCCTTCTTTTGAGCTTCATCATTGAGGTGATTGAGGGCAATTCACTCCCTTTAGACCTTGTTTGTCTTGGGACTTGTCCCTCCTTCACACCCTCAATGGCGGGAAGAGCTTCCACACCTTGAACAACAAACACCCTTCATGCTTGGCTCTAGCTCTAACAACACTTAGAAGGAAAGAAGACTCGTGGGTAGGGTCCGAGAACCCTAGCTCATGGTGTCATGTCCCCAATTTTTTGTGTCGTTAGATGCATAATTAAAATAATTAATTAATCTTGTGATATCACAAAATTGTAATTGTCCAAGACAATTGTAAAATCATTACAAATGTTTTTATGATATAATAAATATTAAAGTATCCAAAATGAATATAAAATAATATTATTATTGGATAATTATAATTATACAAATAATACTAAAAAAAATGAATATATAATTATAGCTGAACAAATAATTATTATTATTATAATTTGAAATTATTAAATATTTATAATTAATAATAATATTCTGATAAAGTAAATTAATATTATAAACGTTTATCATACAAATATATTATTATGGCTTTATTCACCTACGGTTATGGAAAGCCATGATTAATGGTTAATCCCCAATTAAAGTGATCTTGAAAGGTCATTACCCTTAGACGTCTGTGACTCTTCATTGATCTTCGGGAGAGTATAAGACCCTGACATGGGAAGGAAGAGAGTATTATGATGTTCTTTGTTTTCGAAAGTTTATGTATTAGCTCCCATTTAGGGACGAGTTGTCATCGGTTGGAATGTATGTACTGCTTTAGGGCACCGTCGAATACCATTGGTCATAGCAACGAAAGTATCTCAGGAAAACATGATATTGAGCGAAACAATATCACGGAACTTTTAGGAATATAGCGACGACCCTGATGCTATGAGTTTCTACTGGATGAAGCAGCAAGCAAGGATTAATGATGAATAGTTATCGAGACTTGTTTCGTCATCTCAGGCCATTCAACCATCGATTATAGTAAAATGAACATGGAGCCGTGGTAAGTAAGATAAGAGTCATCAGTAGCGAAGATTCAAACTATGAACTCTATAGGTTAGAGGAGAGTCGAGGAGCGGACGTATAACTTCAGGGAGTCAAACAGGGCATCACACCATACATCCGCCACCATCACGGGAGACATACGCCACCACTTCTGGACAGAACCACCATCACGGGAGACATACGCCACCATTTCTGGACGGAACCACCATGGCGGGAGAACAATAGATTGCCCTGGAGTGGACCGATTAAACATTCTAGTAAGGACGAGTTTATTAGTGTTATCTGACAGATTAAAACTAATGTGATCAAAGGCGTCAATTAGCTGAAGCTTGGAAGGAAGGAAGGACATCGAATGAAGGAAAGAGTTAAAGGAAAGTAAGTAACATTCGGAGGGATTAGATATGTACGCCACCAACAGGTAAGGAATGATGGTTGATTATTTATGCACCCATCGATATAGATAAATTGGATGATAAATAATATGACATCAATAATATATATGAATAATGTTATAAGGGAGAATATGTACTACTTAGGTAATGTTAGCGAAATAGAATATGCATAGATGCATTCTTATAGAAATAAATATATTGAGTCATGTAGAAATTATGATATTTACATATCAAAAGTAGAATATAAGCGTTTATATGATTGTTACGATAATAATGCTTGCAGCAATTATCGAGCTTTATAGGTGATAATAACTCTAGTTTGATAATGGTTTTCTCTTTGATTTTTGATAGACGTTAATAGCTCCCTTTTGTACTTATGAATTATATAGAAGGATCTTTCTTGTTTGATAATATCACTAAACTAATTGATCCTTGACGCTACCAATGTCTCTTTGAGAAACATTTTGGATGGAAGATTCAGGTTTAGGTGTTTCCATCAAAAAGGGAACATTACAGCGGTGCAACAACAATGCCTCCATTAGCATCCGATTAATTAGTCCCACCTTGCTTTGCCGAATGTGGTTAAGTCATTGATTTTTTTTGCTTGGAAAGGTTGGCATGAAACTCCACCTGGCATCATCACCTCAAAGTTTTGATTAACATTCATAAAAGTGACAAAGCCCTTGAGAAATTTTGCCTAGCAGACAAAAATGGCTAAGTTGAAGATTTTGCCTTGGCAATGCCACCCGAATGTTCTGCCTTGTGTTCAAAATCTTGGCAACGCTATGACATTTTTCTACATGGGAGTATCATAGCAAATTGCTGGCTGGTAGAACCATTACTAAATTCTGATCCAAGTTAAAACATTGCAATAGCAAATAGGGTGTGTGCCAGGCTTGGTGAAGCCACTTAAGGCTCTGTTTGCATCTAAAATGGGCAAAGTCATGTCAAGCTTTCACTTCTCATTTAAAACATGGAAAAACCATTGGGAAGTTCCACCCTCTTATGATTGTATGTCATATACCATTATGGCGCCTGCTAGGGATGGTTTGACCATCATAAAATTCTGCCCAAGCAAAGAAAAATGACAAGGATAAGTGGCATACATGAGCAAAAAGGTGCCTAGAAAGAGAAAAAAAGGGTCTTTTAAGTGGGTGTTACAGTCAAAATTGTGTGCTAGGTCTATTTTGGCAGGTTTCCAGTCTTTCTTAGAACCAAGAACAATGTTTCAGATTGCCCATATCAGCAGCTCATCAGGCAATAAATGAGGGTATTTATAGTTATACACTTCATCAAATCTTTGTCTTTACCCTTTGTTGAATGTTAGTCTTCAATGTGTATATTAGTGGTTTAGAGCAGTGAAGGGGGCAGCATGTTTTTAGTATTTGGTGATGCGAATTTGAGGGAGAAATCTGAGGGCTTTATGGTAGTTATCAACCAATTCTCAATCATTACTTTATCAATGGTTGGTTTCACCATGTTTTGTGCCAAAGGGTGTCATATCTTCATTCAAAGATTTAATCACCACCTGCAATGTTGACAAAACCCTAGGACAATGGTTTTTGGGTTGGCAAGATGGATCAATGATGGTTAGGGTTTTGGCTTTCTTTAGAGGATTTTTTTAGATTGCAATTGGAATATGTTTCAGATTCATGGAGCCCATTCATACTCTAGTTTGTTATTTTTAGCAACGGCTAATTCTGATAGTTGTTTTTAGCAGCCTTTAAGCATTTCACTTTTTGGGATAAAATAAGTCCTAAAGATTGGGCATTTGTAGCCTATACATAAGTGCTTTGAGAACATAAACTTTGAAGAACAGTGGGTGCCATGCTTACACTGTAGAAACTGTTGTTCAAGCTATTTCACCTGTGTTTGTATTTCCATGGATTAAACTGGTGTCGAGTAACTTTGTCAAGCTTTGTATTGATTTCATTTATTCTTTAATTGGTAGCTTCTTATGCAACTTTAACAATTTACTTGGAATTGTGTGCTTGGTCTTTGTTCAAGTTGTTACTCCAATTTTTGTTTGCAATGGATTCCTGGTCTTTGTTTTAGCGAATGGGAGGTTGTTGTGTTTGTTTATGCTCAAATAATTTGCTTTCATTCAATAGTTGAGAATCTACGGCTGTTAATAGTCTGGTGCGTGTATTGGAGGCAAAAACACAGGCCAATAGTTATTTCCTTTATGCAAACCCCTCTTAGAGAATATTGTAAAATGTGCATATCTATGTATCTTGACTGTAGTTAGGTGTTTAGGGTTTCTTTAGATCTCAGGGAGCTTTCCCTCCAAATTTGAGAAGCTTCCCCTCATATGCTATTTGGTTTTGTGTTGTCTTGCAGAAGACAAATTAAAACATTAACAATGACTAAGACAATGCTATGATTGTAAGCTTTGAGAAACATCTCAAAAGCATCATCATGATGATTTTGTAGAAAATGGATTGTGAAGGAGTAAAACTAGGAAAGAACAAGAATAGAATGAATTCCTTTGGGCCGTATGCTATATAACTAAATAATATAGGCCTTTGTTTCAATGAGTTAGTTCAAAACAAAGACAGTCAAAACCAACATTCCGCTGTGCTTTATGCCCTTCAAAGAAGATTCTTGTATGTAATGTCCCCTTCCTAGACAGTTCATGTGATTGAGGGGTTAGCCTATCATTTCGACCCTCATAGGTTGACCATTGTGATTAGAGGGTCTTCTATTGTAGTTATTCGGTGATTTGGGACATTACTCCACATTCTGATTTAGGGTTAGGCCTTTGCAGACGTTCACAGAGTGATATTTTGACACTTACTATTTATAGTAAGTTAGGCTATCAGGGTTTGCTATTTCTGGTAGGGCACTTGGCTCAGTTGGCATTCTCAGACTCGACCCAATTTGGCAGTTGGATTGGCAACGAAGGATATTTGGAGCATTTAATGATAATTAATTAATTAATGATGTGACTTTATATTATAAAGTCAAATTATAAAATATTAATTATTAAATGGACTATTATAAAGTATTAAATGACTTTATAATAAAGTGGGCGATTATTATTATTTAATGAGTAATTATTACTCATGGAGAAAGTATGCCATTTAATGATTATTTTTCCTAAGTCTTGAAAGGGCGAATTAATTATCATTTAAAACATTATTAAATGCCTTTTTGGGGGTCGAGCTTCTTGAAGGGAGTATTTAATGCCTCAAAGACAAATTGAACTCAACTATTGAGTATTCTAATTTGTCTTATTTTCTCTCTAAGAACATTGGAGTTTGTGAAACAAGGGTTTTTGCAAATTCGTGCATTTCTAGACTTTGGAGAATGATACCTCTTCAGAGTTAAGCTTTTTGAAGTTGTGAAAGATCAGCTAAAGATTGCTCAGCAGGTTGGCTTCACACAAAAGTCGAATTTGTGCTTATAGTGGAGATTTTGATCTGGGGTTTGAATTGATTCCATCAGAAGGGTACGATTTGAGTAGTGCTTCATATTGGTTGATTGGTAGTCTCTTTTCCCAGCCGTACCATCATTATTGCTGCTGCAAGGCTGTGCCATTTACAGCTGAAAGGACGCCTTTCTCACTTGTAGCAAATTGCCTTGCCTTTTTGCTCTCAGTCTTCATTATTGGTGGCGCGCGCCTTGGTATCTGGAGGCTTCTACATTCAATTTTTGATGGGAGAAATCTATATTAAGGCTGGCTGTACCATTTAATGCCCTCTTTCAAGCGGCTGCAAGTAAAAAACCAGGTTCGTTAATAATACATTGCTTGCCTTTTAGTATGCATGTCATCTATTTAGCATTGTAAACATTTAGCAATCAAAATAAAGTCATTCGCCATCATTTTGAAAGTATTTTGCTTCAGTATTTTAAATTCTTGCATTTTTATCTGATCTAGCATTCTTTTATTTTAAAATTGCAAAAACCCTTATATTGCAAAAAACCACAAAAACAATACAAATCAGCGAAACACAAAAAAAAATTGCATTCTTCATCAGTAGTTGGGGTTGAGAGACACCAGGTCTCTTATAGTGGTATCAGAGCCCAGTTTTCCTGCTATCCTGTGCTTTTCAGATGCTTTTTCATGAGTAGAGATATCATTTTCTACACTAAGGGTAGAGGAACGGGGAAAGAAGATTGGACAGGTCCACCGGTTTCGGAAGAAGAAACAGCTTCAGGTGTTTTGGGTATTCACAGATCTAGTTCTAGCAATAGTGAGAACAGTATTACCACACTTATGGCAGATAGAGAGGGTTTGAGAGAGACTCCTAGAGATTCAGGAAAAGAACATGCTAGAGGGGAGAGTTCGGAGATGGAGTTCAGAAGAAGACATGACAACATGATGGATATGATGTCTCAACTTATGGGTACAATGAGACAGTATATTCCACACCAGCATGTCTTTCAGATAGGGCAATCTAGCAGGACTGTAGGTGTTGACCAGCCATAGGTGTTAGTGCAACAACAGTCGTCTTTCAGTATTCCTGAGCGAAGGCCTGGACAACCTACTTTTATTACCAGGGAGGCCCCTCAGTTCCTGAGGCAGAGCAGCAGGGTCATCAGCCAGAGTTTTAGGCACAACATGGTATGTCAGTGGCAGATGTGACCAGATACTTTGGAGAGTATTCGACATTGGCTCTTGAGATCAGGCAATCTTTGTCTTTTCATGAGTTCATGGATGTGCATAAACCTAGAGGTGGAGGTACATTTGAGCGCAGAGCTCCCCAGTACCAGCCACCACCACCATAGGTGAATAGAGACCTTCAGCATGCAGTCAGCAAGATCATCTTGCCGCACTTTGATGGTTCAGACAAGAGTTCAAAAATTAGATAATTTTCTATCTTTGAGACCCATGTAGGAGGACGAGGCCATTAAGTTTGCAACACTGCATCTTGATGGTTTGGCACACGACTGGTGGCATCACGACATGTATACTCTTGGCCATCACATGGTTACCACATATCAGGAGTTCACACATAGGCTCATTGAGCGTTTTGACAAAAAGGATCCAGAACTCTACTTTAGAGAGCTAGCTTAGCTCAAGCAATCTGGATATGTATATCATTGAATTCTAGAAGATATCAGTTATGGTGACAGGCATTTTTGAGAGGAGACTTGTCATTCTATTCATTGAAGGGTTGTATGAGCCTATGAGAGGTTGGGTCAAAGCATTTGATCCCCCTACTCTACAAGAGGCGATGTGGAAGGCACACAATATGGAACTTGCAGCACCTCGCAACAAGTTTTCTTCTGGTTCATCATCATATTCGAGGCCTAATAGATCATTCGATAAGAAGAAAGACAAATCTGATTCAAAGAAGAAGAATGCACCACCTTTTGATCGAGAAACTTTGAATGATTTGTGCAAGAAAAAGTTATGTTTTTTGGTGTAAGGCCCCATATGATGAAAAACATGTATGTCCTCTTCGTCCTAAGGCAAAAAGTAACCAGATGGAATGGTTTTATGAGGGTGAAGAGCAATCTGATTCGTCAGACTAGCAAGTTGATTCAGAGCATTTGGATGATGAAAAGTCCAAAATTGACAGTGGAAGTGATGGTGAAAAGAAGCTACAGGATGCACACTTGACTAGTCTTCAGAGAGATGGTTCTTTCAAGCTATGTGGGCTTCTAGCTGGTCAGAAAGTCATAACTCTACTGGACACAGGTGCACCGCATAATTTTATAGATGCACGTTTGGTTGAGAGGCGTGGCATACAGATAGAGGAGTTTGAGGGTATTAGAGTTAAGGTAGCTGATGGGTACGCCCTCAAATGTGACAGGAAGATATCAAACCTCCCTATGCGGTTCAATAATTATGAATTCAAGGCTGAATTTTATGTAGTTAACATGCGAGATACTGATGTAGTACTTGGTATGGCATGGCTTCATGATTTGGGTGAGTTCATACTGAATCTTCGTGACATGGAGATGAAGTTCAAAGTCAATGGGAAGCCACATGTGATTAAAGCTATTAGGGAAAGTAACTTGAGAGTTGTATTATTCAGATGAATGGAGAGGCTCATTCATCATGATATGGTGGATTGGGCTGCTGAATGTATGTTGTTGCCAGCACAACAGGAGTAGCCAAAGCATGATTACCCTCCTGACATTCAGGACTTGAGAATTAAACACTCTAAAGTGTTTAGTGATATTCCTCTTGGTAGGCCTCCAGACAGGGGCATTGAGCATATTATCGAGTTGGAGGAGGGCGCAAAGCTCGTTATGATCACCCGTTATAGACATTCGAAGTGCCTCAAAGATGAAATAGAGAAGACAATCAGTGAGCTGTTGGCTATGAGGCATATCAGACCTAGCAAGTAACCTTTTGCTTCATCGGTGGTATTGGTGAAGAAAAAGGATGGGTCACTTAGAATGTGTATAGATTATCGCCAGCTTAATAAGAGAACAATAAAAAACAGGTATCCTATAAGACGCATAGATGAGTTGATTGATGAGTTGCACGGGGCATGCTTCTTCACTAAAATTGACTTGAGATCCGGATACCATCAAATTCAGATGAGAGAGCAGGATATAGAAAAGACTGCTTTTAGATGCCATTGTGGTCATTTCAAGTTCTTGGTTATGCCGTTTGGTTTAACCAATGCTCCTGCCACCTTTCAGGCCACGATGAACAGGGTTTTCAGTTCTTAGTTGCGGAGATAGGTCTTGGTCTTCTTTGATGATATCCTGGTATACAACAGAACATGGGAGAAGCATTTAGCTCACCTAGATACAGTCTTGAGCATTCTGGATAGGGAGTCCTTATATGCTAAGGAGTCCAAATGTGTGTTAGGCATGATGGAGTTGTATCTGGGCCACATCATCAGTGCGGATGGAGTTCGGATGGACCCTGAAAAGGTCCGAACTATACTTGAGTGGCTAGTACTAGAGAACCTTACCTAGCTCAGAGGATTCATTGGGTTATGTGCTTTCTACAGGTGGTTTGTTAGCGGGTTCTCTCGACACGCCGCACCCCTTACTAACTTGACAAAAAAGGGGGCATTTGTTTGGTCACCATAGGCCTAGGAGTGCTTTGACAGGTTTAAGGTGATTATGATTTCATGTCCAGTTTTAGCATTGCCAGACTTTATGAAGCCTTTTGAGCTTTACTGTGACGCCTCAGGAGAGGGCATTGGTACAGTGTTAATGCAGGAGAGACACCCTATTGCTTTTGAGAGGAGGAAGCTTAGGGGACCTGAGAGGTTACAACATCTACGACAAGGAAATGTTAGCCATTATGCATGCATTGGCGAAGTTCAGGCAATATTTGGTGGGCAGCAAATTCAGTATGCGTACAGGCCTTAATAGCCTGAAACACTTCCTTGGACAGTGAGACTTAAATGAACGACAATAAAAATGGGTCAGCAAATTGTAGTCGTATGATTTTGATATCTCCTTTGTTAAGGGGAAACAAAATGTTGTAGCTGATGGATTATCTCATCGACCTGAGTTGAATTCTATGGCACAAATATCAGAGGACTGGAGACACAGGATCATTGCCGAGTATGCCAAGAACCCGTGGGCTTCTGGCATTGTGGATGGGACAGGGCAAGATAGCAGATACACTGTTGTGAATGACTTGATCATTTACAAGGGTAGGATTTTTCTGATTCCAGATTCAGAGATGAAGAACATAGTTTTGAGAGCCTTTCATGATCTTCCTATGGCGGGCCATCCTGGATATTTCAAAACATATAAGCTGGTTCGGGAACAGTTCACATGGAAAGGATTTAAGAAAGACGTTCTTCAGTATGTGAGAGAGTGCCTTGTTTGTTAGCAGAACAAACAGGAACACACCTATCTGGCTTTAATACCAGCCACTTTGATACCCTAACAAAATTGAGAATGTTTATCAATGGTTTTATCATGGGCTTGCTGCCAAAGGGAAGGATTGTATTTATGTAGTTGTTGATTTGCTGACAAAATATGCACACTTTTTCCCGATTACTACTACATTCACAGCATTGCAAACTGCAGAGCTCTTCTTTAGAGAGGTATTCAGATTGCATGGTTTGCCTTGGACAATTGTCAGCGATAGAGATAGTTGGTTCATGAGCAAATTTTGGTAGAAGTTGTTTAGACTTTGCAGAACCGAACTAACACCTAGT